>MNCI01015749.1:6338-20161 GCA_015680685.1 Gnetum montanum | reverse complement strand
ATACTAATAAGTCCCAAGAAGAATCCACATACATTTCGTTGATTTGTGACGATGTCTGACTTCATAATCAACAAGTAAAACTCTTCCCTAAATTTTTTGTTTTTCTCTTCATCAAGATCTTTATCAGATGATGATAAAAATTCAAATTTTAATTCTAATAATAATTATTATAATGAGAAGAAGAAAGATACATTTAATTTAATTTTTCTTCTAAGAATAAAAAAAGATCTCTCTTGAATTGAATCGAAATTGACCTATAGAAATTTTGTCTCTAAAGGTTATCAAACCACCAAAGAGCCATGACTTGTGTTTTTATGATATTTAGTTGATATTTTTCAAAAAGATCTAGTGATGTACAAGTTCAATTCATTTTTTTAGCAAAAAAAAAAAAGGATCTTCTTTGCTTTTTATATGAGTATTGCCATATCTAATCAAAAAATAAATTCTAAAGTTAGAAAAACCCCTTTCTTCTTAGGGCCATCCCTTTCCAAAGGAATTTTATTGATAGGTCCTATGAAAACTGATTGATCTTATTTGATCCGAAGCCTAGTAGTAGACTCTTATGTTTCATTAATAAAAATCAATCTAGAATGGTTCTTTGCTAGTTGGAAAACTTTCTTCCAAATCCATCAGACTTTGACAATGGTAGAAATCATGTCCCTTTACATAATATGGATTCTAAGAATTCATGCATAAAGATGAATATCTTTATCAATAAGAAGGCATTGCTTCATCACTTATTAGACCATATGGATACCTATGTTAAGAACGTTTTTATTAGTAGAAGAAATATTATTTTTACTGTTTTGACTTATTTTCCTAGAACAGTGAATCCAAATCTAATGATTCCAAATCAATTTGGTCAATTCAACAATATTTGAGTGCCTCTTATTACCTAACAAGAAGAATAATTTTCCATACTTTTATGCAGGAAGGATTTTTACTTGAAAAAAGGATTATTCCATCTCAATGATTTTGGATGTAGAATTGTAGGTTATATGACACAAGACCTAGCCAAATTTGTCAATGAGGCTGTAGGAATTAGTTTTTTATGAGAAAAAAACCATTATAGACACTAATAAAATTTGATTATCTCTTGGCATTTTCAATCTATAGATCAAGGTATTGTATCTATTCTAAAACATTACAAAAGACTTCTTTATAAGGTAGAAAAGGCTATTCTATAAACTATGCTTAGAACAAAATCTTCTCCTGCATCTATCATAAAGGATTTAATCAGGAAAAATTTTCCTTATTTTTATAAATGGTATTTAGAACGTTTGATAGCCAAAACACATATAAAAGAATTCACTATACTCCCCCATATTTTTGGTTGCTTGGTTGCATCAATAGCTTGAGATTCTTGGTTGATGACATTAGAACTAAATCAAGAAAATTGAAATCCTCTTAATAGACTTGTTGAATATGATTTTCACCTACATTATGGTTTTTTTTTTAGAAATTCTTCTTGCAAATTTTCTATGGTTAGCAATATGCCAAGGTAATATTGATAATAATAAAATCCCACTATTTCCTCAGAAAAAAATGAAAAATAATCAATATAACATGTGAATAAGGTTTTTGTCTATAGTTACTAAAATATGTCCAAATTCTTAGCTCCAAAAGAATAAAGAATTCAATGAATCATTAGTTTTGTTCCTTGGGTATGATGTCTTAGTTTTCTTCACAATAATTGATTTAATCCTATGCAAATGTTGAACTAGTTGGAAATATTGAAGAAGGTTAGATTATTTTAAGAAAGGTGGATCCTTGTGAAAATGGTTGAAACTCATCTTCATATGTTTTAACATAAGTATAAGAGGTTCAATTTTCAAAAAGAGGAGATGTTTTCACAGTATAGAAAGTATTGTGAGGTTCTTCAAAAACTACAATTGGATTTCAAAAGTCTATCATTGGAAGAGTATTTGGGATCTTTTAGAAGTTAATCTGGATGTCCACTATAATATAAATCAAAGAAACATCCATATCAGAATAAACCTATATATTTTTTGGAAGACAATTTGTTTGTTATTCCTTCCTAATCCACTAGGAGGATCCAGACTTTTTTCTTTTAGAGCAAGAATTGTTTTGAAATGAAGAAATAGTATACAGGATTTATACTAGTGGAGCCTATGCTCATTTAATAAGAATAGACCAAACCAAAAGACATCACTTTTTCATTCAAAAATGAATTTTTGTATATTTACCATGATGTCCAACTAGAAATTTTTTTTCCTTGTTGAGAAAAAGAAGAAAAAGAATCATAAGAAGAAGAAAAAATAAAAAGAAAAATAAAAAGAAATAAATGTGATGTTTGCATTTCTCAATGAGAGAAACCCCATATCAAGAATTGTAATGCATTAAAAGAAAGGATATGGAATTGCAATTTCTACATGTACACATGGATAGTCCTTTAGCTCTTTATCACCATTAGGTGATAGAAAGTCCATGGAGCCAGAGTAATTGCTAGGACTTGGTAATTGATTGCCAAAGATCTCTTTATAGTAATTGTTTAGTATCAGATGAGATTTTTCTTTATAATATTCTATCTGAGAGATATCAATATTTATTAAATCTATTCCACTCTAATTGAATGTTATTGAATTGAATGATAAAAACATTGTCAAAAACTAAATGGATTTTTGTAAATGAAATTAAACACTTATTTTCTACCACAAGATTTAACATCTCTTCTTTAAAAAGATTAGATAGATCTAGAAATTGAAGAGAGATTCCACATTCTCTATATCATGGAAGACAAAAACACATATGAAGCAATTATTATTTTCTACTTCAAGAACAAATTATTGAAAAAATGGAATAGATAGACATTTTAGCTTGATTTTCTAAATGGAAATATGTCCTATGTTTAATTCTAGATAGGGAATATTTTGTGTTGATAATAATGAGCTTTGGAATTCATTGTTCTAGTATGGCAGACATTGGAAGAAGTCAAATTGTATTATATATAGAGAATTGTGGTAATACTTTCTTTTTTTATTTTTGATTAACAAAATAAAATTCTTCATTTTTACTTGAGATAATATCCATATTTTTTACCATTCAATACCATAATATAAGTAAACATAATCAACATTATGTTTTCCTTGAAGACGACTTGAACCTCCATGCTCCTTAGCATGAGATTTTGAATGTTAAGTATTTACCATTTGATCATCAAGGCATCTCAAAAGAGAATCTAATTTCATTAAGAAAATATCTATCTTATGATCACTTATCTTAATATATAGATATATAATCTAATGAGTGGTGAGGCACCCCTATGTCCAACCATATGAATCACAAGTGTTCACGCGTGATCCAATTGAATTTTCCAGACTTTGTAGTTTCTGGTGCACTAGACTTCTAGGAAGTGAATCTTGCCTTGAGGTCAATCATTGTCTTCCCAATTACACTTGTGACATACACTGGTATGGTAAATTGTAATTAAGGCATCTGATTTTTATCATTTTGTATTTTATGGGTTTGGTGTTTAAAGAGAAATAAAGTAATTGGATTAACTAATTTAATGTAACTAATTAACTAGTATCTAACTAGTCCTAACATAAGCATCTAGTCCCACTTTCTGCAAATGTCCTAAACCCATGTATCCACTATTGGGTTACCAAGTGCTATGCTACTAGGCATACCAAGCAATACCATTGTTGGGATTACCAAGTGAATACATCTTATGCTTGAAGCGGTTGTACTTATGTGTTTACTCTATCTTGCTTAATTACTTCATTAACTTAATTATTGAAAAATATTTAATAAATAATTCAAAATATTTAATAAATAATTTAAAACATTAAATGCATAAGAGAATATTTAATTTATGCAAAGTGCTGCAAGGTTTATCAGAAAGCTCATCTTTATTGTCACACACACTATCATGCTCAAGTACAAAAATGCTCGAAGCAAGATCCGTACACTTAATAACTCTTGCTGCAGGGNCTATCATGCTCAAGTACAAAAATGCTCGAAGCAAGATCCGTACACTCAATAACTCTTGCTACAGGCACTTGGGAGAAAAATTCTAACTCTCAAATAAACAAACTACAAGAGCATCATTGTTACTAAATCTTGGTTGCGATAAATGTGGTTGGTGGACATGTATTTATAGCTAAATATAGACACTGCATCGATAGGGCCTCATTGACACATGTTATGATGCATCAATGAGGCCTCATCGACGAGGTCCAGTTAACGAGGCTGCATCGATGAGGCCTTATCGATGTAGCCAACCGAACTATGACTCATCATACCCTCATGATTGAATCAAAACTCATCCTCAAGTTCTTTTACAAAATTGGGAAGGTATGGGATTATTGATTGACCTTTAACCAACAAAAAAAATTGACTGAATTGACAAAAAATGGAGTTCCTAGGTGTGTAGATCAACACATTACAAAAATGGCGATGTTCAGAACAAAAAATTGAACACCATGACATGACTCTTCAAAATCAGATAGCATTTTCCTTGATGGTGTGAAGTTGGTGGAGAAGATCAAACAGTCCCAGGTGATGGTGGCTCTTGAGGTTCTGAGGGACTTTTTTTGACTTCACACACATGTAGCAGTCAAAGTGGCTACGACTATCCTGTTGCTATTGCAACTTCTAGCAGGAGGTAAAAAGCATTCAGCAATGTTATCATTTTCTCCACCTTACTTCTAGGATCATGCATTGTCCATGAATCTTCATTAATGTGGGTCAGAACAAGCATATTCCAAGAACATGATGTTATTGGAAACAACTTCTTTATGTTGACAAACCATGTAGCAAATTGTTTGTATTTAATGTTGAATTATTTGACTGTATCCTTCAACTCTTGATAGTCATTCAGCCTTTTAGCTAGGTTCTCAGCAATTGATCATTGGTCTATGAATCATGGTTTGAGATCTTTGAGTTTAGCATTTGTAGTCTCAAACTTCTACTTGGTGTCTTTATGGTGCTTGAACTCTACCTCGTATAAAAAATATGAGCTAGTCACTTGTTTCTTCAACTCTGACCATGGCTGTCTAGCAGTCAGCATAGCCAAGTTTACATATTGGAGATTAGCCAACTCCATATATGCTATTATTTCTTCTATCTACAACTCCTTTAAGCAAATCTAAACTGTATTGTAGGCATCAATCCCATCAATGATGGGCTACTAAACTTTTCTTCCTTGTTGGAGTTGCTGAAGGAATTCATTTATTTTTTGTTTTGCCATTTGGATGTGTTTTTCATTGACTTCTTTTTGTGGGCCAACTTGGTCCCTATAGTGATCTTTAACTTTTTCAAACTTTAAGGCTTCATTCTTCCAAGTGGTAATTTTAATAGCAAATTTCGGGTGTAAGGCGTGAACTTCCTCCATTGATAGATTTTGATTCTTTGCAACCAATCTCCTCAACTCAATGTTCACCCTAGTAAGCTGCTCCTATTGTTGATGATAAATTCTTGCATTTGCTCCTTCTAGGTATCAACATTGCACAAGCGATGATTTTGGGTGGTCAAAGTCTCATTCTCCTAGCACATCTAAGCCAAGTTCTTTTGAATTGACTACATTTTTTCTTCCACCATGGATTTGTTAAAGATGGCCATTACTCCCTCCTTCTCAACCTTTCTAAATTATTTTTGAAGATGTTAGAAAGCTTCATCTCTTATTGTTGTTGGGTTGAGGATTGCAAGATCAGTAAGGTCTGCATGTAATTCAACAATCTCTATGGATAAGCATTGATTTTGTGCTTGATCCATTTTGAGTTACCCCTCTAGAATGATGCACTTTCCCCTTGCATCTAGTAGCTTTGACTAGGTTACAGTGATGTTTTTCAGAAAATCAAAGATATCTTGAATCAATTGCCTAGTCCCCACTAGTTGATCCAGCAATTCCTCATGCTGGGCTACATTTAATTTTTCCTTGACCATGCCTATGGACATCTTCATATATCGAAGTGCAGATACGTCTGGTATAGAGTTCGCAAGTGCATTGAGTGCTTCAACTACACGGTTAGCAACCACTTCAACTATTGTCTCCTACCCTTGGTGTTGCATCACCAAGATAGTTGCCTCTTCACCTTTCTCCAATTGCATCAAGAAGGTGGCAGCATTCCTAGAAATTTCTAGGAATAAATGGTGTTATGATACAGACATTGTCATCTCTCAAGCATTGCGATCTAACCTTGTGGGCAATTGCATTCATTGGGCAAAGAATATTGACCTATCCCTCTCAATTTGACTGATTGTTCAAGCCACCTCATTAACATGACTCATTACTAGTTGGTACACAGATGGATCCACACCACTAATTCCTACATGTTACTCTTTCTCACTCAAGAGCTACTCTTAGATTTTGCAAAGGCACTCAATGACTATGCAGGCTTTTGGCATTGTTTCTTGAGTGATCGGTGGTGATGGTAGTTGCTCCTCTTCTTGAGTTGTTGTTGGCATCTTATCCTTTATAGTTTTAGACCATGAGGCCAAAGGGGAATGCCTAATTATGTCATTGAAGTAGTGAATGATACCTACGCTTTTGTAGAGGTTTCAGATGAGGCATGGAAAGGGTAGGGTTTTCCTTCCATGTTTATTTTCCTTGAAGTGCTTTCCAATCTCCAAATAAATGAGTTGTGTAAGGTTGATGGGAAAATTTCCACTTAGAGTAGTGCATGCTTGGGCAGAGAAGATGGTTACCTTGCTTGGCCTCACTATTGGATTGAGGTGATATGCCACAATTTTGAAATAGATGCGTTCCATAGGCGTGACTGCACCATAATCCTTAATCAACCCTGTAACATCCTTGAGTCCATGGCTTTAGGGTCATATTTTGTTGATAGTTTTGCCAACTGTGTCTTGGTGTCAAGCCACCCCAGTGCGTACACTAGAGCTTCGATCGAGTAGTATACTTGGATATCCCTGATCTTGATTGTGGACCCTGGCCTTTGATTGTTCCAAAAGAGGTACATCTCTCCCATTACCATTTTCCACTGGATGTGATAACTAGCCACATGGGATAGGTTTGTAGTTGTATTTTTAACTTTCGTTGGAGCTTTTCTTAAGAATGGCCTGAAGTTGATTTCTTGAAGAACTAATCGTTGAATCTCTCTGGAGTTGATGATGTTAAGATAGGCTTGATTCAAAGTGAATTCAAGCCTTGGTATGAGTCCAGGAACTTTTTCTTACAATGATTACTGGGTGGGAACTTCTTCTTTTGGAATCTAGTGAATAGATTATGCTTTGGGCTCCTCACAAAGAGGTCCCATTGCATGGGTTGCCTCTAGTAGTTCTTGGGCTTGTTCTTGTTGGCCCCTTCCAGCTTCAGGCCACTTCTCCCTTGATTGAGAGGGTTACCCTTCTTATAGGTGTTTCAGTTTTGGTGCCATCTATGATTACAATGAGACCATTGATTAGCAATCATTATGTAACTTAAAAGCAATTAGGATACCTTTATCTCTTAAGGATAGTTATACTTGGCTAAGTTGTGATTATGGCTAATTTAATTATTCAAATTATTATTTATTTATGTGCTATTGGTAATAATTCACCCTAGAGGATGTTGAAAGGACTAACTTTCGAGAAAAAATGATGTTTGTATATTGTTAAGATTATTAACCCTTGGGGGAGTTAGAAAAATTTCCAAAAAATTTCACCAATTTTTCATTGGAAACCTTAAGGTTTGTGAGTCCATGATAAAGATCTTACCTTTGGTAAGTGCAGGATTGAAACCTGGAGAGATTTGGACAAATGGTTGGGAAGTTATGGGCTATAGAAGGTTTTGGGCTCTGAAAAATTGCAAAACCTCCCTGTGTGTTATGAGGCAAATGTCAAAAATTCCTAAGTGCATGGTGGTATATATAGGATGTATGCACTACATCAATGAGGCCTCATCGATAGGGCCTCATTGATGTGGTTGGCTATGTTGATGAGGCCTCATCAATGCAGTTGTTGACCACCATAGACGATCGTTGACTTTGGTCAAACTTGCAAAATACAAAACAAATTTAAATGAAATTGGGATCAAATGAAAGCTCAAAAGGCCAAGAACAGTATGAAAACATGAGAAGAGGATATTGGAGCTCATAAATTTGAAAAAAAATGGAGAAAAAATAATTCAAGAGATGAATGAAATAAAAGGTTAAGGAGCACTGAGTGGAATAAAAAATGGAATATGTGAAAGATAGGATTGTGGCAATGTCAAAGGTAAGGAAACTTAACTAACCAAACTAAGATCTATGCAAGTGGATCCTCCTCATAGTAGGCTCATGCCCTTGTTGCCCTTGCATAACCTCAACTAAGGAGTTTGTGGGCCCCAAAGTTGACTAATGGTCATGAAAAATTAAGGACCAACCAAAAAGGATCTATCCAAGAATTCAAATGCATCAGACTAAGACATAGAGCATAACATAGAACATGGTAGTGAGGTGAGTTATGGAAGAATGGATGCATGAGAGAGAAGGTGGAATGGAGTTCCAAATTGAGGTCATAAGAAGTCCGTAATGAAATTTTTGTTTAAAATAACTTGGGAAAATCCATCCTTAGTCCAAACCAAAACCTTCAAATTTTAGTGACTTTGCATCATCATCCCAAGACCAATCTGCTCATATGAGACATGACAGTGCTTCCACAAGACAACCACCACTCCATAAGGAGAAGAAAAGAGAGAAGTAGGAAGTGAGAGAGGGCCTTAGTTAGAGGGGACTTTTAGGCATATGTGCATATCTTTCTAGTCCCATAACCAATGCTTGTAGCCCATTTATTTTTCCAAAGGGTGTGCTTTGAATTCCCATTTTTTTTTGGATAGGAACCATACCATGCAAGGACTTTATTTGAGTTTCTATTAGTGGTTGAAATGGAATGGTAAGAAGTCCAGGAAAAACACTCAAGAACTCAAGCAAGTAGAAGAGTATAAAGAGTATTGAGTCCCCTTGAAGTCACACCCTTTACAAATGTTTAAAACCTTCCTAATTTTGAAACTACCAAGGTCACTGATGAATTAAAAGTTTCTTTAATGGAAGGGACCTCAAATTCCTAGAACAAAGAAAACCATAGAGTTTATTAGATGGGTGGATGACATGGAATCATTGCCTTCTCTATGAAAAATAAACCATGTCAAAGTCATCAGACATTAGAATTCAAAAATAAAAACCAGACATTGATAATCATAACATTAAACACAAACCATCATTAGTAAATAGTAACAGTGGCACTGTGTCTTGTGGTAATAAAGCAATTTTATTAGCAAAAATAAGGAAATATCACACTTGAAAAAAACAAAACAAAACAAAATATATAAGAAAGTGTAAAATAATCAAGAAAGGTTCAAAGGTACTAACAATGGTTAAAAATTAGAAAAAATTGAAAATAAAAAATTTGTAAATAAATAACTTGTAAACCAAAAATGTGGAAACTAAAATGTACAAAAAATGAGAAGCCATATGGATTATTAGCATGGATAGTTGTCTACCCCACGACTAAGTTGGAAGGAGGAGATTTAAAAAATGGAACATGGTTGTCCATCTATCAAGGTGATAGTTGCACTAGCCTATCTTGGTTCAAGAAAAGGTTTTACTTATTGAATGTTGACCAAATGCTTTTTATTTGGGCTTTCAGGTTTGTAAATCAACATGGCCCTAGAGGGAAAGGTTTGATCAATTATATAAGGTCACTTCCATAATGTTTGAAATTTTTCCTTTTGAGGTACATGTGTGGGGTTCTAATAGAGGACCTTATCTCCTAGTTGAAGTCTCACTTTCTTGATTCTAAGGTCATGACATTGCTTGCTGAAAGCCTTGTGCACCTCATTCAAAGATAGGGCCACTAATCAATTTTCATCTAGCATGTTTAGGTTGATCAATCTTTCTTTCTATGCTAGAATTAGGTCAAGATTAAGATCACAAGCTATTGAGAGTGTATAGAGCTTGTATTGAATCGAGAGCATTGGAAGTTCTTCGTACACTAGCTTGTAGGGAGCATAGCCAATAGTAAGTTTCCATGTTGAATGGTAAGCCCAAAGGACAACATTAAATTTTGTTCTCCAATCTTTCCTATATTTGCTAATAGTTAGTGTTAGTATTTTTGTGATCTCTTAGTTAGTTACCTCTATTTGACTATTGTCTTGGGGGTGGTAGGGTGTTGTTAATTTATGTTCAACCCCAAAGAATTGCATTAACTTTCTAAAAGTGGCATTTATGAAATGAGTTCCATTGTTAGAAATTAGTGAACATGGCACTCCAAACCTATTTACAATATTTTGTTGTATAAATCTAATAGTAGTGGATGATGTACAATCAGTAACAACTACTGCTTCTACCCATTTTCTTCAGTAGTCAATTGCTATAATAATATATGCCTTTCCATTAGACATGGGTGTGATGGGCCCTATGAAGTCGACGCCCTATGTGTCAAAAGGTTCCAGTGGTTGAATCCACTATTGAGGACCTTTGATGCAAGTGGTCATCCCCCTATCTTATTGACAATGTTCACAAGATTTGACAAACTAGTGGGCATCTCTAAAGATTGTAGGCCAATAGTATCTTACCATCAATATTTTTATGGTCGTGCATCTCCCTGCATAGTGGCCTCTATAAGGCCCTTCATGAGTGTCCTAGAGAATGCATAGTTGATCTTCATCAAGGATACACTAATGAATCAGGCCATTTGCACACACCTTATAGAGGTGTAAGTTGATTTTCATGAGATATTTGGCCTAATGAAGAAATTGTTGCCTTTTTCTAAGGTCAAGATCTTATGGCATCTTCTGCGTGATAAGATAAGTGAGGATGCCATTATACCATGTTATTTCTGTGAGTGTTTGTTCATTTATTGCTCTTGTAGAGAGGAGTTCATCTAGAAACTAATCAGAGAGCATGCTCTCCTTCTCTTTATTATCCCATCTTAAGTGAGAGAGGTGGTCAACAATCACATTCTCAGTCCCTTTTCAATTTGCCATCATGAGATTTTATTCCTGCAAGATCACAAGCCATTGTATGACATGAGGGCTCACCGTTGGCTTATTCATGAGGAAGTGTATTGCATTGTGGTTTGTGTGCATAAATACTTTGTAGCCAAGCACATAGTGCCTGAGACTTTTGAAAGCATACACCAATGCTATTAGTTCTTTCTTTATGGTGGTGTAATTTAATTATGCTCCCACAATGCTTCGACTCGCATAGTGGATGTAGTATGGGCATTTCTTATCAACCATTTTCATGAGCACTACTTCCAAGGCATAGCTAGATGCATCCATCATGATGCGGAAGGATCTAGACTAGTCTAGTACTCGTAGGATTGGTGTTTCTATGAGTTTCTCTTTTAACTATTGGAATGCATGTTCACATTCCTTGGTCCAGTTGAAAGGTGCACTTTCTTTGTAAGCTTTACCAATAGTTTTGCAATCTTAGAAAAATTCTCTATGAATCACCAGTGGTAGCTAGTATGTCTAAGGAATGACCAAACATCTTTAATTTTATCTAGTTGGCATGTTATTTCTTGGATGACCCTTATGTTTTTTGGGTCTATCTCAATCCCTTTTTGCAAAATTTAGTGTCCTAGTACAATGCCTTCTTGGACCATGAGATGGCTCTTTTGCTAGTTGAGCTGCAAGTTTGTTCCAATACATCTCTTTAATACTTACTTAAGGTAGTCCAAGGCGTACTCAAACATAGCTCCATAGGTGGAGAAGTCATCCATGAAGGCTTCTACACCACTACCAATCTACCGTTGAAAAATACTAAGGACCAAGCATTGAAATTTTGCAGGGGCACTGCACAAATCAAATGCCATCTTACAATACATAAAAGTCCCCTAAGAAGTCATGAATGTTGTCTTGGTGTGATCTTTTGGCATAATTTGGATTTGATTATAGCCACTATAACCATCCAAGAAGCTATAATAACAATGCTAGGATATGGTGTCCAACACGTAATCCAAAAATAGCAATGGAAAATGATCTTTGAACATTGCCATATTCAATAGTCTAAAGTTGATGCAGACCTATCATTTGCCACCTTTCTTTGGCATGATTACTAGTGGGCTAACCCACTTACTATCCATGATGGGATAGATGAACTCTATTGTTCAATTTTCTCCTTGACAATCTACTTCAATTTGGGATTCAACTACCTTTGTAGCTTCCTTCTAGGCTTCATGGCTGAGTCAATGTAAATGCAATGCTAGCATATCCTTGGATTGATTCCGGTTAGCTCAGGATATGACTAAGAAAAGGCTATTGACCATTTGTTAACTACCTTTAATAGTTTTTCTTTTTGTTCAGGAGTAAGTTTGGCATTAATTATGATCCATTTACCATTGTTTAGAAATGCATATTCCATACTGATGGTAAAGTTTTTAGCTCTATAGGTTCTTGCTTGAAGTTATCAGGGATTTCCAACTCTCCCCAATAGGTGTCATCATCTTTGTTAGAGAGTTGGAAATGAACTTGTTCAAGTTTATCCATGCCTTTAACATCATCACATGTTAGGCTCTCAAATGGTTCCATTTATAATGTGCTGCTATCTGATTCAGCTATCAACCACTGAGTGCCCTCCTATTTTGTGGCTGCTGCATACAGACACCCTTAAATATTTATTTCTTGTGCACATTGATTACATGCTTTAATGTATGTACTTTTGATGGATCAAATCTTTGACATGAAATTCCACTTGTTATTGATGTACATGATGCATGGAATACGCTTCTTCTCTATCTTGTCCAATTCATTTTCTTTGGATATTTTTAGAGAGAGGTCCCTTATGCCCATACATGCATTGACCATGCTTAACCAAGCTCTTTTCATAATGATGGGGAAGTCACTTTTGTGATTTTCAACCTTGATGACTAGAAAATCAACAGGATAGGACAACTTACAAACTATGGTTACAATGTCCTTCACTAGTCCCAAAGGAATAGTAATTGACTGATATGCCAATTCTAGATGGATATTTCTCTTCTTAAGAGGTGGTAGGTTCCAGGCCTTGTACATGTCATGGGAGATGAGATTAACTCCAGAACCAGAGTTAAGAAGAGCCTTACATGGCTCATATCCAATGATCTACAAGTAAATGAGTGGACTTCCTAGGTTAGATCTTTTCTTGGAAATATTTCCAACCTTGATCTCGTTGGAAAAAGCATGAGTTAGTATCATAGTATGAATCTAAGGCAGAACTTGTTTTGAAGGGCACTCAAATGTATTTGATGTAGAGGATGAGGATATTAGGAATGTAGGACGATCAACCAAACTAGATTGTGAGGGTTAGAGAGAACTGCTAGGTCAAAAGAAGGATATTTTTCTAGATCAATTACCTAAACCACTTGGATGGAAAGCCGATTGTGAATCTACAACCCTCATAGCATTTTCATTGTTGTGGCTATGGAGGAATCTTACCTTGCTTGGATGGAGTGAGAGGTAACTGGGTTGAAAGTAGAGGTGCATGTACAAATGGATGAGAAGGGTGATATGAATATGGGTTTTCCCTTTGAGTAGATGATGAATGTGTTTGGTGGTACTTTAGAGGGTAATAGTGATGCTGAAATGAGGTATGACTTGCAAAACTTCAAGGGGAGATGAGTTGTTGAACATAGTACCTGTATGGATCTAGTTGCCTATAATGGTATTGCTACCTTGGTAGTGGCATTTCCCACAATTGTGGTTGGTACCATTGCTGGTATTTTTCATATGGTTGTGGAGGAGCTCAACTTGGTTAGTAAGCTTATTATTGCTAGTGTAATTACCTTGGATTTCCTTCCAAATAAGGTAATTTTCTACGTGCTTGCCTACATGATAGTCGAGGATTTAATGCATACATCCCAAACTCTTGTAAGTATGAAACCATAGGGCAACAACCCTTTGG
>MNCI01015746.1:6515-41901 GCA_015680685.1 Gnetum montanum | reverse complement strand
ATGGAGGGGAAATTTTAATACTCCCCTTATGATGCTAAGTGAAAATTGTAATGGTATTGATAATTAGATTTGAAGGCATCAAGTAAGTAATGAATGAATTGTTTGTTCATTCAAGTAGGAAAATGTACTTTAGACAAGCTAATTAAATGTCCTTAAAAATGCAGCGTAATAAGATTGTAATGTAACAAAAGTAAGAAGGATAAATATAAGAGCATTCTTAAAAAGAAAATCCTAATATTATAAAGAAATAGGTAAAATAAGATGAATTATCATCCTCATGAATTGCCTTTATCCCATATATGATGAGATGGCCATTAAGGTAGATAACCAAGTAAAATAAGACAAGTAATTAAGAGAATTCCAAGGGAAAATACAAAGCCTTGATGAAGTAGAAAAAGAAAATATAAAAATGAAATGAAACAATAGTAAAACATTAAAAAAGGCATCATTACAAAAAGTAACAATTAGAAATTTGCTTTTTAGTTATGTTTTGCTCTATCCTAAAGGTGATTAAATAAATCACCCAAAATATAATTAATGCAAGTCAAGCATGGAGATAGCAACAAACTTCTTACACAAGATATGCTTGGTATATATTGTAGAGGAGTATATGCACTTGACATTATCTTCATGCTAAACCTATAAGTAACAAGGTTGCTAGGTTAAAAGCACCCCTAATAAAATTTGGGGTAAATCCAATAACCAAAAATTTTTTTGATTGTACACATTAATATGATCATTTACATTAGTACCATGCCTTGAATTTCATTAGCAGCACTATGCATCAAATTTTATTAATATACGTAACAACACAACNTGCATCAAATTTTATTAATATACGTAACAACACAATATTATCAAGATATGTTTATTATTATTATTATTATTTTCCTTATTATGTTAGAGTAAAAAAAATTGATATCCTTTAGTGACATAACTAATGAAGTGACATTTTAAAAAATACACTTTTTGTATTTAACATTTTTTAATGAGACTTATCTAGTAGGGTAAAATGTTTTAGGACTAAATTTTGACATGCCATGTCCAACATCTGAATTTGTAACCCTTTTTTTTAATGGAACATTTTATGATGCATCCCTAAAAACCAAAAAATATTATTTATAAACAATAACACTACATCTACATCAAAGATATCTTAATTCATGACCAAGACAGCTAGATACAAAGTACATTACATCATAGCTTTAAAACATCAATAATAACATTGAGAGATAAAGAAAAGAATCAATGGGTTTAGGGATTCTAATACTAGTTTAAACCTTTCCTTTAGGGTAGGGAAAGAATCAAACCTTGCCCTATGTTAGAAATTTCCTTTAATGTTTTTACATCCAAAAACAGCCTTCTATATACTTTCAAAAACAAGTGTAAGAATTTAGGCCTTTGGGCTTGGAAGTAAGAGAACAAATTTATTGGACTATTATCTATCCTATCATATTGTATAAATGTGTTGTTTGGGCACCTACACTTAATATTAACTTTGGAAAGGTATTGAAAGAGTGCAAAAGACTTTTCTTCTCAATAATTTAAAGGATAAGATACAAACACATTACTTAATGTTATTATGTGAGTATGATTTATTACCTTTAGAAGATGAATCCTTGCATCAATTCATTACATCAAAATATAGCTTGCATATCTCAAGGTAAGACAAACTCTCTAAAGACGTTCTTGAGGATTTGGAAGACTATGGTGTATTTTCAGGGGATGCAATGGTTTAGAATATGGAAAATCTCTTGAGAGGATGTGTAGCAAAATTGTAAGCATATTTGCCAACTAGTTAAGCAAAAGGTTTTAACACATATGTAGACTAATGTGGAAGGCAAAAGACAATTTTATTTACACTACATTAGATCAAATAAACTATATGTAGAAGCTATCTAATAAACTTGATGTAGAAGCTCACTATCTCTTAGTTGCTATTTTCATTAAGTATCAAAATTCTATTATTAAGCTTTGCTTAAGTTCTCATCATCTTAGAATTGAAAGTGTAAAATGGATTTAACTCCCCTAAGAACAAGCATATTCATTGATTGTGCACATCAGTAGCCCTTGAAGATGAGTGACATGTGTTTCTTTTTTGTGCTATAACTACCCCTTTGAGATAATATTATAATGTTACAACAAAAAGTGTGTATGATTTGTTTTTAATGCCCTCATTAGTTCTTGGTCAATTTTTAGAGTCTATCTTTATTTTCATGAAAATGTAATATCTGTCCAATAGATCCTATGCATCTTCAGATGTAATAAAGCTTTATTTCATTTCATAAATCAAAATAAACCAATAAATAATATAAATAAAAAATGACAAAAAATCATAATTCTTCTAAACAAAATTAAGGAATAATACAATGAGCTTGCTTCCATGCACATAAGAAAGAAAAGAAAGAATTAATATCCATAGGATACTTCCTTTTCTTACCATGAACCTGAAATAAAAAAATTTCTATAAAGATTCAACTTCATCTCAAAAGTAAAGCTCTACATTGTAGAATGTCTCTTGTAAATCACATAATATCTTTGATTCTAAATGCAATAAATAATATCAAGCTTAAGCATATTCCAAAAAATATTAAAATTATCATTGTTTATTATCTGTATGCAAATGGTATAAGTAGAAGAATTTTGGAATTTTTGAAATATAGGAATTGAAAAGCACCATTTTTGAATTTGCTAAGCAAAAGAATAATAAACAAGAATATGTTCAATGTAGTATTAATGAGAGGAAACTATAAATTTTTTGGGTCTTTTTACCCTTAGAAAAATAAGAATGTAGTTAAGAAAAATTTTAAATTTTGTAAATGAATTCATACTTAAACTCAAATCTACCAATCATTATCTTAGCGGTTGTTTTTCTATAGAGGCTGAACCTTTGAAGTGGGAAAGAATTTGATGATAATTTTCTATTGTTGGTCTATTTAACCTCATAGCCTAAATATATATGAATAGTAACATTGTGGATTATGGCATTTTGGTTAGAATGACCCAGAATGTTTAAGATAAGGACCATTTGGACTTGGAAATTTGTAGTTCATTTACATGTTTTAAAAATTTTCTCATGTTTTATGATTATTTTTTCAACTTGTCTTTTCATTAAAATGTTGACTTTTAAAAGCTTCTATCATAAATACTTGCAATAAATTTTAAAATATATATAATGCATAGAATCAATTTTCATGGCCTAACGTATTTATATTAGGAGAAGACATTATGATGTAACTTGTCAATATTATTTTATAGTTATATTATGTCTTAGAATGTAGCTTTTCATGTGTTTTTAGAATCTCTAATGATTCTTTATGCACTTTGTAGTTTCCTTTTCACTATAGGACTATAAAATTGAATAATGATAATGCTTAGTGACAGGAATAAAAATGCTCTTAGTAATAAGGCTAAGTAGGAAAACCTTAGCTTAGGATATTTATGCGTTTGACAATTAGGATGTATAGCAATGGGACAACCCCTTAAATAAAAGTATGCATAGTCAAAATAGTAACTGTTGTTGTTGAAAGTCTTTACTTTGATGATGACTACTTCATTTGGCTTGGTTATGATGCACATGTCAATTTTGAACTCTACTTTTATCCCTATTTTAAACATTTTTCCTACTAAAAGTAAGTGATTAGAAATATTGGGAACATAATATACTTAAGCAATAATAATTACTTTATAATTAGGTAATTTAATAACACAATCTTTAATCCCTTCTATATCAATGTATTTACAATCTCCAACTTTTATTTTTCCAAGGCTATTACTAAGCTTACAAATTAAGAGAGTATATTTAAATGGAATCATGTTTGGAGTAGCCATTATTAAGCATCTAAAAAAGTAGTCATGTGAAAGTAGTTGGTATCCATACTATGATTGGTGAGGAACAACTAGCCCTTAGTGTTGTTGGTGGGATCCTCTACTGGTATGTTTACTACTCTTGTAGCTATCCTTTGCTATGGTTTTGATAGCATTTTCCCTTACATAACAGGAGGTGGCACTAGTGGTAGAGGATTTAGGTGTTGATTAGAATGACTAGCTATCTGTGAATGCACATATGAGTTTAGGTTTATCCTTGGTAGCATCAATCTATGATATTCTACCAGATAGTACTATGAGGTCTAAGTAGTTGCATTACTAGGTGATACTGGACATTGGACAAAATATCCATATGGATCTAGTTGTCTATACAAATATTGTTGCTTTGGCGGTGGCATTGCCAATGTCAGCGGTTGCTGCCATTGCTACTAATATTGCTCCTGTGGTTGACGAGACTCTTCAATTGGGTAATAAGTCTGCCTAACATTACCTTGAGGATAAGGTAGTCTTTTGGGCATTTGATTTTTCATGAAGATTGAATTGAGTACATATACCCTAGATTCTTCCAAGTGGGCCATAACAAGACAAAATCTCTTAGGATGTTCATGCTGGCACACATTGCATATTTCCTTCTCCTCTAAACTAGAGTCAATGTACCTTTCAATAGTAGAAAATTTTCCTTTGTGCTTATATCTTTGTCATCCATTAACTCTTTTTCTTCTTCCTTTCCCTACCATTGTTAAGTGCTTGTTCAACCTTTTCTTTCATCATCTTTAGGGTTGTAGCAAACTTCTCATCCATTGAATCCCAAACTTTCTCTATTTGAATAGGTAGAGTCTTTTTCTGAATAACATCTTTCATGTTTTCTTCCTTTTACTTTTCACATACATGCACATATTTCTTCGTAATTGATGAGTCTCTATTATATTCTTTAGCTGACTCTCTCTTCTTAAGTTCTCCTTCCTCCTTTATAACTTGTTCAAGTAATCTTTTCATGCAATGGATAGTTAGTTCCAATGATCTAGCTTCAGCATAAGCTCCAAGAGTCTTTTTAGTTTTTCTCTGCAACCCATCTACAATATGCCTGAGCTATTCCATTAGTGAAAATCCATGGCTTGGGCATCTATGCAATAGTCAATAGATTTGCTCATTGTGGCATCAAGGGTCTCATGAGTCCCTTTCTTCTATCCTTGGATCTATTTTCTTAAGTTAGACACTCACAAATAAGTTTAATATTTATCATTAAAAATTTCTAGCATGGTACTTCAACATCTAATTGATTTAGGTTCTAGTGACTTGTACCAACTCTCTACCTCCTTCACAAGTGTTCTATAAAATAGCTTTAACTTTTGCTAGTCACTTTCTATATTTTGTAGGGCATAGGCATCATTGAAATATTGAAGGTGATGTTTTGGATTAGCATTATAATCATTTGATTTAGCATAGCCTCATGTGCCTAGTTGGGATGTGAACAACTTCCTGGATGTTAATCATGCTATGAGTTGATATCAAGGGTTCATCATCTTGATTGGCTTTGTGTGCACTATTGTAGTAGTACCCCCTTCTATGCTCATCCCTTTCATGATTTCTATGATCCCTTCATTTGCGCTACTCATATTCTTCATCTTCTAAATCAGAATGCTCCAAATCATGGTCATGATGGTTATGATAATCATGAGCTCTCCTCTCTTCCCTATCATGGTCCTTGTACCTTTTCCTCCTTCTATTAAAGTCTTCTAATGATCATGAAGATGCAGATGAGGTAATAGCAG
Organism: Gnetum montanum; assembly: GCA_015680685.1. NCBI lineage: Eukaryota > Viridiplantae > Streptophyta > Gnetopsida > Gnetales > Gnetaceae > Gnetum > Gnetum montanum. The sequence goes on along the minus strand of MNCI01015746.1, from coordinate 36,301 downwards.
AACTATTCTTACTTTTCCTCCTATGATGACTTTGATATTCATCTTTATGGGATCTAACAAGAACTCTTGGCCTTGAGTCCTACTTGTACCTTAAGTCTTTTGCTTCTTGTCTAAGATTCTTTGCTAATTTGGAGTGTCATTTATTCCTAACAGGTTCATCTAATTGAATTATAGATGTTTGTGACTCAAACTCATGATTGTGGTGGAGTTGTTCATCGATTAACATGCCTCCATCAAGCTCCTCCAAGATAACAGTAGAATCGACTATCTTTTCTTTATCTTGTTGATGTATTGCTTTCATGGCATGACCCTTTCTTAACTACTCATCTGTAGGTTCATATGGTTGGGTCAAGTATTTGGTTTTATGATATCCTCCAATTGCTTCACTTTGAGATTAGTTTGGAGCATAAGGGATGCTAAATGTTTTGATGGTAGAAAAATGTTTTCTTGAAGATTCCTCCACCTTAATTGGCTATCTTGATGAATGTTAAATTGGGATAGTAAGGACCATGATGAGCATATGTGATCCTTCTCTGCATCAACATACTCTAATCTTCTTCTTCTTTGATTCTATCACTACTTCTCTATAGTTCCTTGGTAGGTAATGTTGCATTCTTGTTTGAAGCCATATTGTAATTTTAAGATGCTTGTTTTAACTATGATTTTCTTAGAATTATAAAGTTTGACTTGATGTTTTAAGTACAATGAAATTTGCGAAATCAATTACTAAGCATACATTAACTTGTCCTCAACAACAATGCCAACACCCAACCATATAAGATATGAGTGTTCATGCATAGCTTGCTTGTAATTCATGGATAAGGAAATGTGAGTATGTTAGTAATTAGTTCAAGTTTGAGATCAATGTCTTCCCACATGGAGCTAGTATAATCTATGTGTATGGTTTAGCTCTTAGTGAGACGTATGATAAGTGATGTGTTGGCCGTATCTCCTAGCTACAATGGCAAAATGTGAAAATGGTGCTAAGTCTAAGGAAAACTAAAAACAATCTACTCTAGCATAAACTAATGAGTACTTATTCTTTGCTTGCCGTACATGCCTTGGGCTCATGTAACTGTTACTAGGATTACCAGGTGAGTTCACCACTAAGTAAATCAAGTGAAACCACCACTAGGTTATCAAACAATCACACTTAAATGCTTAAAACTAGTCACACTCATTCTATTTTACTAATGAACAAAGAAATTAGAAATGTAACTGACTAAACTAGGAAAATAGTAAGAATTATGCTAAGTAAAAAATCAAGCTAAGTGGATGCTACAATGATGAAAAGCAATCTCAATCTTTATTTCCATCATGAACTATGCCCAAGCACACTTCACTCGAATAAAGAATCTAGAAAACTACTCAGCATAACACTACAAGCATTCACTCTCTATGGCTAAGCTACCAANAAAAAAACTACAAGAGTCTATCTAAGGTTGGAATGAAAAGTTCTTCAACTGTGCACCTAAGTGTCTTATTTATAGGCAGACATGTGTGGAGTGATATTGAATATCTGACATCGAAGCTTGTGCCCCAATATCAGGGATCCAATATCAAGTGTTACATGGAAGAACCCATTCAAATATAGTTTGTAAATATTCAATTTGAAAATGAAGCTGAATCATCTACTTCATGTACTATAGGATCCAATAGTAATTTAGAATTCTTGTGACATGTAAGATGATATAGGTAAGATGAAGCACAACTCTTGTATTATAATATTTTTTTGATCTCATATTTTCTAATTTTGTTGTTGCTTACAGGCTAGTTTGTCTAATTCAACATGTAATGTAGCAAACAGAGTGACACCAAAGAATGATATTAGAAATCTCTTCATAATGGCTAAAGTTCAACCTTTTGATGCATTATGTTATTCTTAATTATGATTATGTAGGTTCTACCATGTTGTAGAAGTTTAGGAAGAGATGTTTTATTAGATCATCCTAAATTATTTGATTTTGTCTCCAATAAAAGCCTTCCATTAATGTCAATGTTTACTAAATGAAAACTATATTTTTGGCATTTAGTATAGTGTTTCCTTGAATGTTGGTGTGATAGTAGTAGTTGTTGGCATGATAGGGTTTCTTGCATTGAATTTCATGCTTGTGAATGTTCTTATTGCCATTGATGTAATGCTCTAGAACATTGGATGGATGAACCATGATGTAGACATGATGGATGCCATCAAGAGCCATAAGAATATCAAGTACATAATAATGGAATTTAGCTAGTTGATACTAGAGTATGGTAATTGTTAATTATTATGGTGGTATTGTGATGCATCCTAAATGGATGGTTGCTTCTGCCATTAAATTTTTCCTCTTGGTTGAGCTGATCATTTCCATAGAAAATATAATTAGGAGAAGTAGGATCAATTCTAGGACCATGCTTGAATGTAGCTTCTTGTCACTTGGAGTCGATCTTAACCAATCCATAACTATAGATGATATTATGTTGGTAGCCTTTGATCCTGGAAGTATATCTTCCCTCAATGGTAATGCATTACAATGGTGGTAATGGAAATTTGAATTTCCTAGATTTTTTTGTGCTTGTAGATAATGAAGGTGATCCTATCTCTATCTACCTATGAGTGTATCAATTTATATTCAATTTTTGTGATGGTTGAGCGGGATAGGCAACGTCCATAACATAGCTATCTTACTTAGTTGCAGGCCTAGGTAATGGAATTATTGCCTCCTCTTGTAATGATGTTATGCATGGCTACTAGTAATCACTATACTCTTTAATGGTATCCATTTAGTAATCTTTTTGGTAGGATTTAGTCATGCTCCCTCTCTGCATTACAACACCATCCTCATTATTGATGCATCAATGATATCCTAACATTCTTTGCTTATTATGCTTCTTTTCTCCATCTCTCTCTTTGTAGGTACATCATTAAATCATCATTCATTCTCTTCTTGATGGATCCTACAACATCTTACCAACATTGATCAGGAGGGGGCAATTTTATGGCCACTTTGTTTACTACTTTAGCAAACTAGCCAAGTGTGATTTTGATATTGTCACATCCCCTTAGATTGTGCATAAATTCTCTCAAAATCATTAGGTTTAGTAGTATTTAGGACATTCAAATACCCCTAGAAGGTGTTCCTAATCATTTTCTAAGAAATAGAGATTAGTTTTAGTATTTCTAACAGCTTTTAGAAGCCAAATGTGGCTAGATTGCATTATCATGCAAAACCTTCTCTTGTGACATTAATTTTACCTCTATTAAGCCTCCCATGAATAATGTGAATTATTTCTAAGGTAACGGATCTTAGTCTTCATGATCCTAGACATCCTTGGAGGCACAAAGAAACATGTTTTGACTTCATGGTGCTTAGGTAATGCTAACATTATTACTTATTTAGCATCATGGAAAAGCTCAACTCTAGATGATACTTTGAACATCATGTAACCTCCAATTCCTACTTGACATCATCTTGATGATGTTCAACATCAATTCAAGCATCAATAGAAATCCCTAGGACATCAAATCTATAATCTAGAGTGCAAAGAATTGAGATGTACTAATGTAGATGATGCTCATGCTAGCATTAGTACCAACCTATGTCACTCGTCTCACTTGCCCATGGCACATACTTTGAGTTATCAAAAGTAAACTTTAAGTGAAAAAATTTGAACTCTAGATGTTTTTGGAAAATCCTAACCCTATATATACTAGTTTTTAGAATTAATTCTAGGGTTTATTAAGACCCAAGAACACGTTTTCAAGTTTTAAGAAATCTCAAGTATTAACATTTGTATCAACTACATCATGTATGTGCTCCATGGTCATTTGAGCATTATCGATAGTCCATGAGGCTAGTTCTAACACTTGCATCATTGGCATTACATGCGAGAATGCTAATGCTAGTATTAGCATCATTGAGGCTAGCATTAATATCACTACATCACCTACTAGTGTAACCTATGGGGAAACCACTAAAAATGATCCTATTGTGACATCCCGTCCTTAGATGTCATGGAAAACATCAAATATATTATATATTAGACATTATGCATACAAAGAAAATACACCAAATGCAAAATATAAGTAATATTTGAAATTATGTATAAAGGAAATAATAGGAAAAATGTAGAAAGAGAAAGAAAATAATGCTTTATTAATATGGAATAGCACAACTGGATCATGCTTTGAGAGTGTTCCTTGGGGTTTTATTCCTCTGAAATGTATCCCTTAGAAGTAATATGGAATTGCCACCATGGTTAGGCCTATAACCTAGCTAGAAGGGATGGCCAATCTACTTCCTATCCCGCTTCACCTAGCTTCCTATGACTTGCCTATACTGGCTTTGCCATCTCATGACTTGCCTGTACCAGCTCTACCATTCCATGCTGGCACAACCTATAACTCTTAGTATAAATGCCTTAGGCCAAACCCCCAAAGATTACCTTAAGAGACATGTATATTATTACAACATGCCCTTTTGGGTCTTAAAGACAACTACCCTTTTGGGTATTATTAAGAAAACAATAACACTTGTTATGAAGACACACCATCTACATTGGTCAACATCACCATTTGGGAATGGAAATGTGTTAATCTACTCCCTTAGGCTTTTTTTGTCCTGAAACAAGTCCATGTTCTCTATATTTTTCCAGCTCCAATGCTTTCTTTCAGGATCTTGTGCTTCAATAATTTGATTTCTCCTTTGAACATGAAATTGTTTCTTGCTGTTTATAATAAGTAAGATATATGTGAGAAAAATATATGGAAAATTAAATATTACTTTCTTAATACTTACTTCATTTTCTATAATAAGGACAAAAGATAAAATAAATATTTATCAATTACTAATCACCAATCCTAACCAGGATCATACAAAGTGTAACTTGGATTTGGTTACCCAAGTGAAGGCAAGGAAAATTCTTTATCCACAATTTTTATTATCATAGATATTTTACTTATCTAATTGAAATCTAAATTGCACTATGAAATAAAATAATACGATCAATCAAATAAAAGCAAGAGTAATATACTTCTTGATCTTGATCAACCTTATGAATTGATGTGAGTAATTGTAATTCNTATGCTCCTTGACAAAGTCTAACATCTAAACATGTTGGTTTGACAATCAAATGTGTTAAANGCTTGATCTTGATTCTTATCAACTTCTTCTTTAGAAATTAACTCTACTAACTTGGTGACTTAAAAGAATTGAACATTATACCAAATATACTCCAAAGTCTTAATGAAGTATGTTGTTGATCCATCCTCATTAATCATTGTAGAGTAATTTGTAAACTATGGTTCTTGATGAGTGCTATCCATCAACATCATCTATTCTTGAATTCTTGAATTTTATTTATCTATTGAAGATACAAAATAAGTAGAATATTTATTGGCTAATGGAATTTCATGCTAAATTGATGGAAACATCTTCTTCAAGTCAAGTTCACCTTCCAAAGATTTCTTTACAGATCCATATTTTAAGAATTGATAAACACTACTTCCAACTTTTACATTGAAGTCTCCATAAAGAATAAATGGAACTGGATCAGTACAACTTAGGAATAAATTCTTCTTCAAACTTTCTTCTATTTTCTTAATCAAGTATGCTCCTTGACAAAGTCTAACATCTAAACATGTTGGTTTGACAATCAAATGTGTTAAATATGCATATACATCTTCTTGATAGATGAACTTTTAGAATTACTTCCAAGGCTATTTGATTTTTTTGAAATCTTAATTGTTCTTTCTTGTCCATTACTTGAAGTTCTGGAATTTCAAAAATCATATTGTCTAAACTCCATTCAAATATTTGTACCAATTCAAACTTAGATTCTTTATAAAAGATCACACAACCATCCATGTTGTAATTTCTACAGTAGGCTAATCTATATGGCTTAAAAGAAGAACTTCCATAAGAACCTTTTTAGTTGTAAATAACTTTATATCCCATATTTTCCAAATCTGGTTGGAATTGATATAGAAATTCCCATGGTAAGACTTCTTATAAGCACAAGACATCAACATCCAAATATTATAATTCTACTAAGATGCATAGATATTGATATTCATTTCAATCCAAGGCCCATGATGGAAATAGCAGATATTTTTTCTCACTTACTAGTGATCTTACAAGTATGTTGTATGTTGCAACTTTCATTCTCATTCTTGGATTCTAATCTAGATCATTTCTCTTCATGAGTATCATACTCCTTGTTGAAACAAGATTTTGAGTCCCCATATTGTTTTTTCCCTATGTTTTGATTGAAGGATGGATTATTATATCCTTTTCTTGACAGTTGAAGATTGTTCTATTTCTTTAGCTAATTTTCCAACTAATACATCAATTGATCATTAATAATCAACCACATCAACTAAATAATTATATTATCTATTTTTATAATTATATTATCTATTTTTATAATTATATTATCTATTTTTATAATTATATTATCTATTTTTATAATTATATTATCTAATTTTATTAATATGTAACTATAATAACTGATTTTAGTAATATATAATTACATTACCTGATTTTTAGTAATATTTAACTATATTATTTTGATGACCTTTCTAGCCTCCCTTGAGAACACTGACTCTGGTAGTGTAACTAATGACATGCCATAGTGAACTTAAGACTATCTACAAGGGTTATGCACTAAATCTTAAATCCTAAAAGGTTAAATTTATAATATTATTGAATTATAGGATGCCTAGATGATAAATTAAACATCACTATTGAGTTTAGAAGAGTGCAAAATGTTAGAAATGACTATTCATATGTTGAAAATGGACATTATATGCTTGAGTGATGCTAAAATTAAATTTTTGAGGATCTCAAGGCACTATATTAGGCAAGGAGTAAAATCGAATTTATGGGATTTCTTGCGCTAGATTTGACTTTACCATTAGGTTAGAAAGATCGAAATCTATAGGACACAACTTTTCGTTTGTAGAAAAAGGTTTCCAAAATCAAAAGTTATGGCTTATGTAGTCTAAGTACTTTGGCACAAGAAACAAAACTTCCTGAGCAGTCACCCATCCCAATTCTACTCTAGAACAAGTGCATTAATAATCAAGTTTTTATTTCTCTTGTTACCATAGCACCAATTTGAATTTTTGTAAATAAATGAGCACATTTTCTATTTAACCTAATAATTATGGGTGCAAAGTTTTTTTTTTTTGGAACTTTTTCTATTAGTTGATGGGAATTTCAAAATTTTCGTTGGTTAGCAAAAAAATTTCAATTTTTCTATCTACTGATGGATGACCCATTCCAGGATCTAAATGGTATCACTGAAGGTGGTGATTGATAGCATTGTAGGTGGTGAGCATACAAAATTCTTTACATTACTCTGAATGGCAACATTGGAGGGTCTTAAAATTATATTACTCTAAATCATTACATTTAAATATAGAAATTTTGAATAATGGCATACAAAATTCTTTACATTACCATAGCTAAATTTTAGGCATCACTTTCAGTCAAGTGTCAATATGAAGTTAATATGTTATACATGGTCATTACCTATAGCTTAAGATGAAGCTCATTAACTTGGTTTATGAGAGCATAGGGGGATGAGTGAAAGACCAAAAACCTAGGTCTTATGGCCATGTGCTTAATATGAATCCCATTAACTTGGATTATGAGAGCCTCATCTCGATGAGACTATTTTGTTGTAGCTACTTCTTTGAGAGTTTGTCAAACAAATTCCACTTTGAGATCCCCTTGAAGAGGTTCGATTGCATGGATTTCTACTTGCTCATGGGGCTGTTCTTGGACTTTTTCAGTTAGTGGCCATTTGTCCTTTTGTTGGAATAGTCCTCCTTCCTATGTGTGCTTTCCTTTAGGTGTCATCTATGGTCAAAACATAATTTAGGATTAGCATATAATGTGTAACTTATCACCTTTAAATACTTTATCTCGTTGGGTAGTTATACTTAGGCTAAGTTTTGACCATGGAAGATTCATTATTTTATTATTATTTTAATGTTATTTCATTTAAAATGTCACCAAAGCTTGTTGGAAGTGTTTAACTTTCATAAACTGATGTTTTGATGTTAGTTTCATAGTTAAACCTTTGTAGGAATTAAAAAAAAATTCAAAAACTTTTCTATAAAAAACTTAAGGTTTCTTGCCCCCACGATAAAGACCTTAACTTCGGTAGCTACAAGATCAAAGAACAAAGTGAATCAAACAAATGGTTAAGACGTTATGGCTCTTGGAATGTTTTGGGCTCTGAAAAGTTGAAAAACTTCCTACTTATTTGATTCAAATGTGAAAAATTTTCAAAGTATTGCCACATATATATATAGATTATTTTTGCCTTGAGTTGATGGGGTTTCATCAACAAATGGGATGCGTATACTGGGTCCCGTCAATGAAGGTGTTCTAGAAAATTTTCAGTTGAAAAGTTCAAAAAATAGAAGGATTTTTCTTATGAAATTGGGGTCTATAGAGAGCTAGAAAAGCTATGAACATGATGAAATGCTAGAAGAGGGCTTGAAAATTTGTAAAATTGGAGAATTTGATTGGAGAATGAAATTATGATGGAGAAATGCCTTAAGAAGTGCATAGTTGGATGCAACCAATGGGGTGCACAAAAGATTTGATCATCAAAATGTCTAAGGATAAGGTACTTAACAAGCCCAACCAAGAGATATGCAAGGGGGTCCTCCCCATAGTAGGTTCATGTCCTTTTTGCCCTTGCATATCCTCAAACTAAGGAGTCCATGGGCCCCATAGTTGATTAATGGATATGAAAAGTTAAGAGCCAAATTTGAAAGAATCTACCTAAGAATTTTAACATATCAAACCAAGACATTGAGCAAAACATGGAAAAGTGATAGTGAGGTAGAATTATGGATAACATTAATGGATGAAGAGAGAAGATGGAATGGGTTCTATCTCATGATCACATGAAGTCCCTTGTGGATTTGATGGTTAAATGACCTGATAAAGTCCATCGTTAGTCCAAATCAAAACCAACCACTTTTAGTGATTTTGCATTGATACTCAAAGATTAGACCACCCCCTTGAGATACAAGAATGCTCCCACAAGTCAACCACCATTCCTTATTGAGAAGAAAAGAGAAGCAAAAAGTGAGAAAGGGCCTTAGGTAGAGAGGACCTTCATGCATGGATAACATGTCTCTCTAGTACCATAACTAGTGCTTATAGGCTATTATTTTGTCTAAGGGGTGTGCTTTGAATTCCCATCATTTTTTTAAGTTTTAAGTTTTATGTTTTTATGGATTTTTGAATAAGAACCACACTATGCAAAGACTTATTAACTTCCTATTATTGGTCTACATGGAATGGTAAGTAATCCATGAAAACACTCATGCACTTAAGTGAGTAGGAAACTACAAAGAACATCGAGTTCCCTTGAAGTCATACCCTTATCAATCCCTTGATCTTTCCCAAATTTCAAAACTATCAAGGCCACAAGTTTATTAAAGTTTCATTAATGGAAGGGACCTCATAATTCCAAAACCAAGAACACCATAGATTATTGTTGGTGGATGGATGACATGGACTCACTGCTTATTCAATGAAAAGAAAATTTGTCTTAGTTATTAATATTAATATTTAAAAATAGAAACTAGACATTAGCAATCAAAAGCATTAAGTACAAATTGCCATTAGCAAATAGCTACAACATCACTATGTCCTATTGGGAATAAAGTAATTTATTAGAACATAATAAGAAAAACACATCAAAATAAATTAAAATATGAAATAAGTTCTAAAATATTCAAGAAAGATAAAACATACTAGTGATGTTATAAAATAAAAAATGCTAAAAATCAACAAATTTTAAAACAAAAAAGTATAAAGAAAAAAATTATAAAAAGTGAAGATCCACTTATATCATTAGAATGGATGTTCATCTCCCAAATGACTAAGTTGAAAGGAGGAGATCCAAAATATTGAGTAAGGCTATCCTTCTAATGAGGTGTTGTTTGCACTAGCTTGCTTGGGCTCATGGAAAGGTTTAAGTTATTACATGTTAATCAATGGATTTTTGTTTGGGCTCTTAGGTTTCTAGATCAAAATGACCCCAAAAAAGAAAGGTTTCATAAGTGGTATAAGGCCCTTCCCACAATGTTTTGAACTTAGTCATTTGAGGAACATGTGTGGGGTTCTAGTAGAGGACCTTGTCTCCAAGTTGAAATTTTGCTTTCCTAGGTCATGGCATTTTTTGTTGAATGCTTTGTGCACCTCATTTAAAGATAGGGCTACCAATATATTCTCATCTAGCATGTTAAGGCTAATAAATATTTCTTTATGTGATTGGCTTAGGTCAAGATCAAGGTCACAGGTTGTTGAAAGTGTATAAAGTTTGGATTGAATTAGAAGTGTTGGAAATTCTGCACACACCAACTCATAAGGAAAGTAGCCTTATAGGGAGCTTCATGTTGAGTGGTTTTCCCAAAGGACATTGTTAAGTTTGATGCTCTAGTCTCTCCTATATTTGCTAATTGTTCTTGTTAGGATTTTTGAGATCTCCCTATTAGTAACCTCTACTTGACCATTGGCTTGGGGTTGGTACAATCTTGTTAATTTATGTGCAACCTTCAAGTGTTTCATAAGCTATTGAAAGGTAGTGCTTGAAAAGTGAGTATCATTATTACAAATTAGTGCATCCGGTACTCCAAACCTATTTACAACATTCTATTATACCAACTAAGAAACGATGGAAGATGTACAGTCGGTGAAGGAAGCTACTTCTATCCATTTCATGTGATAGTCTAGAGTGACTAAAATGTATGCCTTTCCATTTGACATTGATGTGATGGGACCCATGAATTCTATGCCCTAGATGTTTAAGGCTTCTAGTGGTCAAATTCACTACTAAGGATTCTCAATTTGAGTGATCATCCCACCATTACATTGATAGTAGTTAGAAGAGTAGATGAAATGGTGGGCATCCCTAAAGATTTTGGTGAATAATACCTTGTCATTATGATCTTAATGATTATGCATCTCCAAAGATAGTAATCCCTACAATGACCCTCATTAGTGTCTTGCAAAATGCATAGTGGATTAGTATTAGGAACACATTAATGAACCAGGCCGTTGGCACACACCTTGTAAAGGTGTCCATTGATCCTCAAGAACTGTTTGGCTTGATGAAGAAACTATTTTTTCTTCTAGTGATCTAACTCTTGTGGCATCTCCAGAGTGAGAAGATATGTGAGGATGCCATCATACCATGTAGGTTCATTGGATACTTGTTCATTTATAGCACCAACAAAGACAAGTTCATTAGGGAATTGATCAAAAAGTGGGCTTTCCTCCTCTTTGTTGTTGTAAGATCACAAGTCATTGTATGACATGAGGGCTCATCATTAGTTTATTCATCAACAAGTAAATAGAATTATGGTCTATGTGTACAGACACCTTGTACCCAAGCACATAGTGCCTGAACTTCTCCAAGTCATACATCATCATCATTAGCTCTTTCTCCATTGTGGTGTAGTTCAATTGTGCATTCATAATGCTTCTACTCACATAGTGAATGTAATAAGGATGTTTGTGATCATCCAACTACATAAGCATGGCTTCCAAGACATAGTTAGATGCATTTGTCATGATGTGAAACAATTGAAACCAATCTAGTGCTTGTAGAATTAGAGTTTCTACAAGTTTATGCTGGAGATTTTGGAATGTCTTTTCACATTACATAGTCCATACAAATGGAGCATCTTTCTTTTGCAACTCCACCAATAGTTTAGTGATCTTAGAGAAATTCTCTATGAATTTCCAGTAGTAGCAAGTGTGTATAAGAAATGATTAGACATCTTTAACAGTTTCTGGTTGGTGGGTTATTCCTAGATGATCCTAATCTTTTAAGGGTCCATCTTAATCCCTACTTGAGAAATTTTATGCCCTAGCACAATGCCCTCCTAGACCATCAGATGGCTCTTTTCCCAATTGAGCTGAAGATTGGCCTTCACACACCTTTTGAGAACTTTCTTAAGGTGGTCCTGGGCTTACTCAAATGTAGTGCCATAGGTGGAGAAGTCATCCATGAAGACTTTCATACTACTACCAATTTACTATTGAAAAATACTAAGGACAAGGAATTGGAAGGTTGTATGGCTTTGCATAGATCAAAAGGCATCTTTCTATATGCAAAAGTTCCCCAAGGACTTGTGAATGTAGTTTTGGCCTGATCCTCTAGTATAATCTAAATCTAGTTATAGCCACTATGACCATCTAGAAAGCTATAATAGCAATTTCCAAAAATAGTGTTCAACACCTAGTTCGCAAATGGTAATGGAAAATGATCTTTCTAGGTCACCATGTTCAATAGCCTAAAGTAATACAAACCCTCCACTTGCCACCCTTCTTTGGCACTATCACAAGTGGGCTAATCCACTCGCTATCCACAATTGGATAGATGAACCCTATCTTGAGGAGTTATTTAATCTCCTCCTTAAGAATCTACTTTAACTTGGGATTCAACCATTATTATGGCTACCTTTCTGGTTTTATGGAAGGATCAGTATAGATGTGATGCTAGCATATCTAATGATCAATCCCAGGGAGTTAAGGATATGACCAAGCAAATGCTATTGGCCATTTGTTAATCAACTTTAACAAAATCTCTCTCTATTCAGGAGCAAGGTTGGCATTGATTATCACTGGCTTGCCATTTTTTAGAAATGCATATTCCATGTTAGCATGTAAATTTTTCAACTCTAAGGGCTTTTGCTTAAAATTTTTATGGGTCTCTAACTCTCCCCAATAAGTATCATGATGTTCATCATTAAAGAGTTGACAATGAACTTGCTCTAGTTCATCCATGCCTTCAACATAAGCACATGTTAAGCTCTTAGCTAATTCTATGTAAAGTGTGTTGCTTTAAGAATTAGTTGTCAACCATGGGGTGCCCTTTTGTTTTTATAACTGTTGCATACAAGCACATTTGAATTTTAGATTCATCTACACACTATCTACATGGTGTGATTGATGTGCTTTTTATGACCTATAGTTTCTACACATAGTTGCACCTTGTATCACTATATGCGATGCATGAAACTCTCTTTTTCTTGATCTTTTCAAATGCATTTTCTTTGAAAATATCCAAGGAAAGATCTCTTATTTCCAACTATGCATCAATGGTACTTATCAAGCCCTTCCATGATAATTGGAAAGTTTCCCTCATCATTTTCAACACAGATCACTAGGAAGTCAACAAGATAGGACCATACAAAGATGGTAGTCACAATGTCCTTCATTAGTCCCAAGGAAACAATGATAGATTATTCTACCAACTCAAGATGGATGTTACTCTTCTTGAGTGGAGGTAGGTTCTAGGCTTTGTACATCTCATGAGAAATCAAATTAACACTAGAACCTAAATCTAGAAGAGCTTTGCAAGGCTTATTCCCAGTGATTTGGAGATAGATTAAGGAACTCCCAAGATCAAATCGTTTCTTAGGAAGGTGGCCAAACTTTATCCAATTAGTTACCACATGGGTTAGCATGATGATATTCTCTTTGGAAAGTGTTTGGTTTGAAGGGGACTCAAATGGATTGGATGCAGAGGGTAAGGAAAAAGCTAGGTGATTAGCTACATGAGTCTATGAGGGCTTTGTAGGGTTGTTGATTCAAAAGAATGGTCTTTTCTAGGTCTATGTCCTGAGCCACTCATCTAAGAAGCTAGCTATAAATTAATGACCCTAGTGGTGTTGCATTGCTATAGTTAGGTTGGAATCTCACCCTACATTAATGGAGTAGGTGGTAATTGGATTGAGGGTAGAAGGATATGCATAGAAGGATGAGGAGGATGATAAGGATATGGGGACTACCCTCTTGGAGATGGTGAATGAGCTCTATAATATTTAGGAGGGTAGTAGTGATGCTAAAAAGAAGCATAACTTGAAGAGTCATGTAGAGACATGGCTTGCTGAACATAGTACCCATATGCATCAGGCTATCTATAAGGGAACCACTGCCTTGGTGGTGGCATCCCCCATGACTACTGGTGCTACCCCTAATGATATTGCTCAAAAGGTTGTGGTGGAGCTCAACTTGGATAATAGGTTTATTTTTGGTGGAAGTACCTTTGGTTTCCTTGAGGATAAGGAAACCTTTTTGGTGCTTACCTTCTCACTAGTCTAGGATTTAGAGTGTACACTTGGATTCTTGCAAGTGTGACACAAAAGGACAACATCCCTTAGGATATTCGTATTAGTAGATGTCATACCCATCATCATCATCTGATTTAGAGTCCACACCCTCCTATACAATAATAACTTTTCCCTTACCCCTTTAGTGGGCACATTTAGCTTCCTTCCTTCTCCTGTGGTCACAATCACTACTTTGCTCTTTGGATGCTTCTACAATTTTCAAAGGCATTTGGAACTTTTCATCCAAAGACTTCCACAATTTATCTACCTTAGCCAAAATTTTAAAGATATATTTGTAGATTAGCAAGGTTTTTCTTTGAAGTACTTCATCAAGTGGTGCATCTTTCTCATTGTCTATAAACCAAACTTTCCTTTTTCTAATGGAAGGGTCTCAGTTATACTCCTCCATACTTTCCCCTTTTTCTGAGCTCTCCTTCTTTAGTAACCTACTCAATGATCCTTTGGATTTGATGGGCTCTAAGTTCTTACAGTCTCCCTTGGGAATAGATCCCAAGAGTTCTTCTCATTTCTTATCGAAGTCCATTTATGATAAGGCAAAGCTACTCCCTTTTAGAATAATCATGGCTAGGACATCAATATAAAAAGGAAATAATTTCTTTCCATGGCTACATCCAAGGGTTCTTGTGCTTCTTATCTTTAACCTTGGATCTATTTTTTTAAGTTGGATGGTTGAGAGTACATTTGATATTTTTTATTGAATAGCTCAAGCATTGTACTCCATTTATGGATTGATTTCAGCTCCAAGGGCTGGTACCAACTTTTAGCTTCTTTTGTGAGTTTCTTAGCAAATAGCTTAAGTTTTTTCCATTCGTTCTCTATGTTCTACAAGGCACAAGCATCGTAAAAGGCTTGTAGATGGTTATGAAGATTTAACTTGTATTGCCCTTCAAATTTGAGAATGTTGTTCATATCAAATCCCCTTATTTGGCTATCTTTCATATGCCTTGATTGAATTCTTACTACCTCTACGATGTTCAACATGTTTCAAGTAGCAAGCAAAGGCTCATTAGAGTCATGGCCTCTATGATGGTCATGATGCCTATGATGCCCTCTGCTGTCCCTTCTCTCATGGTGGTGGGCCTCCCTTGAATGTCCACACCCTTGATCTCAATCATTCTGGTGGGCTCTACAATCATGATAATCTCTATCATGTTAGTCACCTCCATCATGGTCACACTCTTTGTAACTTCAGTTGGAGCTAGAGGAGGAAGAAGAAGATGATGAAGGTGAAGGGGAATTAGGACTAGCACTGTGATTCCTACCACCCTCTCTTCAAAGGTGAATGTCCATGATCATCATTATGATGCCTATTCCTATTCCTACCATGACTTCCATCGTTGGATCCCTCATGATCACAGGACTTGTTCTTACCTAAGCCAAAGATTGTTTATGGTGAATTGTACATTGATTCAAGCTTCCTTCATCGAAACCAAGGGGAGGTGAGTCAATGAAATAAGAATCCCTAGAGAAGGGATCCTCATTATCTTTGTGGCCCAATAGGAACAAGGGGTTATTGAACTATTTTTCTTTCATAGCTTCATAGTTTTTCTCCTATTGTTGATTGATTTTACATTGTGCTTCAGTGGGATGGTAATCCTTGAAGTCATGATCCTACATAACGTATTCAACATGTTGCCATTAGATGCCCAACCTCATAAGAGGTTGTTGGAGCATCAGAAAAACTAATTGATCAAGTGGTAATATAATGTTTCCCTTCATGTGTCTTTACCTCATCTGATTATACTTATGTAAGACAAAGGTGAAATTAGGCACATACTCATTGGGATGAGTATATACCACTTCTTGTTGCTAGGGCATTGGTTGATTTGATCATTCATTCCTTTGATTGGGTGCATGCTCAAATTTAGGTAGAGAATCATCCATGTAAGAAGAAGACATCTTGAATTACAAGAAAATTAATAGTATGTTTTTACAATTGTTATTAGTGTTAGAATGATTGAGACTTTAAGGTTAGATCCAAAAATATTGAATGATTTTTCACTAACTCCTAGATAGCACATGAAACTAGCTAAAGTTCCCAGAAATAACACCAATGATGAGTAGTGATTATACCCTACATCCAACCATATGAATTACTAGTGATCACTCAACGATCTGGTCGAATTCCAAAAACTTTAGGTTTCATACCTAGGAGGTAAACTTAATGTTGAAATGATTGTCTTCCCAGTTACACTTTTGAAGTATAAGGGTATGGTTAAGTATAACTGAGGCATTTGATTTTTATCATTTTTATGTTTTATGTTCTAAGTCACTAAAGAATAAAGAATAAGGATTAAAGTATTTAATGCTAAACTAATCTAACAACTAGCTCACACTTAACTAACCCTGACATAAGATCTATTCTCACTTGTTGTACACATCATGAACATGTATAACACTATTGGATTACCAAACATTAAGAATTACTAGGATTACCAAGAATTTCACGTATGATCAAAGTGTTCATACTTATGTTTACTATTTAATTTATCTTAATTAAATAATTTAATTACTTAAATATATTAAAGAAAATTACTCAAAATATGAAATGCACAAAAGAGATAATTAATCTAGTTGAAGTTCTACAAGGTTTGATTACAAAGCCCATCCTTATTGTCACAAACATTGAAGTGCTTAGGTACAATAATGTTTGAATAAAGATCCATACACTCTTTTACTTCTACTATGGACACTTAGAAAATATTCTATCTTTTGAAAGGAAAAACTACAAGAACTTCATTATAACTATGAGACTTATGCCATAAATATGACAAGTAGGCACAGATTTATAGGTGAAACAAGGTACCCCACCAATGGGTACATGTCAATGGATCAAACTTTGTGTTGACAGGATCATGTTGATGAGATGCCATCAACAAGGTTGCATTGACAACATCTCATCAACATGAACAAACCATGAGACTCATTAAGACTCATTATCTGATCCTCTTTGCATATATCCAAACCATCTAAGACACCATTTTTGTAGCTTATTTGAAATAGAAACCATTCCAAGTCTTTCACCAATGTTTATATAATGTATTTTATCCCTTCTAGTAAGATTCAACATGCATCGAAGTATTTGCATTTCTACCATACTAAATTTTTATTCATGCTTATTTTGTACTACCTGATATTTAGCACCATATAAGATAGTAGGCCTAATGATTTTTCTATAAAATTTCCACTTTAATTTTATTACTATTCTTTTATCACATAGAATACTGCTAGCCTATTTGTATTTTAACCATCATGCCTCAATTCTATTTTTGATATCTTTATCAATTTCACCATTTGATTAGAGGATTGATCCTAGGTAGCAAAACTATTTATAATGAGACATTTGTAGGTCTTCGTTTAATATTTCAAATGGTTCTAGAATCACTACATTTGGAGTTATGGTTGATTTGTTATGATTTTTTCAATAAGGTTGTGTGAAATAAAGGTTTTTGGCTGTACAATTTTACCCCTTGGAAGATAGGCAACGTTGGCACATTGGATGATTTTTTTCACCAATGCCCAATGTTCTTGGGGATACTTGGGGATCTTAAGAATGGTTTAGAATTGGTTTTATCAATGTAAAAAATAATTTGGTATTTTTTATCAATGATTTCCCATTACCTTTTTCTTTACTTTTGGTGTGAAATTGTGAATTTTAGTTAAACTTGGTTAAGCTTTGTATAGTGTTTTGAGTTTTTGTTTTTGTTTTTTAAGTTTGGGATGAAAATGTGGATGTTTTTGTAATTGAGTTATCATGTTTAATATTATCTTAGGCTATTTGAATGATAATTTTGAATTTTCACAGAGTTTTGAACTAACATTTCTAGAGTTTTTACTATGATCAGTTTCACCATTAACTAGGGTATTTTGCAAAATTCTTATGAAATTTAAATTAATGTGTGGTTGTTGTTGTAGGTGTGGGCTAATCAGCTGTATTTAGTTCTTTACTAAAGTTACTCCTAGTTTTTTTGTTTCTTTTCTAAGTGTTGAAAACATTAATAACGGTGTTAATAGTGTGTATTGTGGTTTTATGTACGGCCTTAAGCCCATATTGGTGGTGGTTGAGTTGGTGGGGATACTCTATTGTATCAACTTGCCTAAACCCAACACTCCCACTAGCATGGTTTTCAAGTGGGGTTTCTTGTGGTTCTAATTAATGGTAAGAGAGTTCTTGGCCTACCTCTTACAAAACTTTAGTGTGATGATGTGGTTACACTTGTTTACTTATATGGCGAATGCCATTGTAGAGATCCTACTGCCTTGATCCTCCAACCTAATCATCAAGTTCATAGTTGATGATCCAGAAACTTGTGTGGAGGACAAAGTATTAGATACTAGGGGGGATCCACCAAGTGTCCCAAATTTGAAACATGTCAGAGTTCTCCTTGTATAATACTGACAACACTTTGATGGTGGCACATCAAGCCCACACACTATTCCAAGATCCTCCTAGTACAATGTGTCATTTAGAGGGGTAAGTATAGTTGTGATTTTTTGTTATATTTTGGTTTACCTATTCTTCCTTATCTTATTCATTTTTATCAATATCTTGCAGGTACAAGGTTAGTGACTAAGGTTTGATCAAGAATTATCAAACCTTGATGGTGGCTTAGACTATAGTGGGTGTATTTACCAAAAGCCCAATAATTAGGAATGTATTGATTAATCAATTAAAGGAAGATTTTAATAAATACACCAACATCTTCACTCTAGCCTCCTAGAGGTACATAGCCACTAAGACAACTTACAATTGCTAGATGGCTACTAAACTTATTGTAGAAGAGGGCACCACCTCTAGGACCTCCACACAACCCTCATTAAGTAAGAAGAAGAAGAAGAAAGGTAGGAATATTTTTTTTTGTTTGATTGGTTATGTTATACTAGTTTTTTCATGGCTACATAATTCTAGGCCATTTTGGTTTTAAGCGTTTTCATGATTTTAATTTTTTGTTCTTGTCATACTTTGGTTTTACACAATGTGTCTATGCTTAAGATAATTGGCCATTTTTGTTGTCTTGTAGGGGCTTCCACCTCCTTCAACATTACTTTGGTTATTTCAAGATGTCCTAAGGAGACTGTCATCCTAAAATATGATGAAGTGGAATCGACACAACATTGGTTGTTTGAATACACTGCTATAAACATTCAATCAAACATCGCTCATGTAGGTATTTTTGAACTTTTCATGGCTCCTAGCCCAATCATCCCCACTACCAAGATGATGAACATTATTGAATTCTTTAATCAAGGAGTTATAAGGTTCATCACCAAGGTTCATATCATGTTGATCACCCTGCTCATCAATGAGGCTACCTTCTATGACCTCTTTGGTTCTTCCATTGAAGGGATGAGAGTTGCCACAAAACTAGCAAAGGAGGAGGGCCATCAACAAGATGCAAAATCATGTTCAAGCAATCATCGTGCCCACCCTAGGTTTGTCTTGGAGGATTTCTAAGTAATAGAAGAAAGGGAATCCTATCCCTTATTCAGATCCTATGTCTTTCAAAAACTACTATCACAGAAGAAGGTAATTAACATCATCCATGTGTGGACCATGATGAAGGTTCTAATAGAAGGTTCTTGGTTTAACTAAACTATTAACTTGGCCTCTAGGTTATGATAGGAAAACCTTAAACTCCTAGAGGATCTCACCATAATATGCCACATGAACTATTTATCCTTTGCAACATATTTGAGGAAATTTACAGAGTCCTTGGTGATGAAGAGGGATGGGTGATGAGTGAGTCAAGAACCATCCAAAATTTCTAAGCCTTGGTTAAAGCATATTTATCCAGTCATGTAGGCCCAGAACCCATTGTAGGATGTTAGGGAATTGATGTTTATCACCACTAAGGGAGTTAGTGGTAGGCGTTATGCTTCCCCTAATAGCATGAAAATGAAGCCTCACATTAAGTGGGCTAATGTTGAGTGGGCTAAGAAGTTGCATGTTGAAGTTAATGGGGTAGTTAGAGCAAAGTTATACTAGTCCACGGTAAAGGAAGTAGCACTAGTCACTGAGCAACCTTCAAAGAGAAGGTTAACATTGAAGTTTGGTCAAACATATCAAGTGGTTACTAGTATGCTTTTAATTTTTCTTTATGCTTAGGTTATTATATGTTTTAAGTTTTAAGTTTAAGGTTGTGTCATTATGTTATCAAGTTATTTTAATGTTTTAAGATTATTATTCTTGTAGACAAGCAACAAGAATTGGTGGTCCAAGTTGCAGTAGTAGAGGAGGAATAGAGGCACATGGAGGAGGCATTCCTATAGTGGCATGAGGATGAGGGGTTGGCCAACGTTGCACTAGATGACCTAGATGCCCTATTTGGTACACCATTGCCAAGGGAACCATCAATCATCATCCTGAATGATGAGCCATGTATGAAAATACTTATGTGTCATTCCTGATACTTTACTATTTAATGTTTAAGTATTTCTCTAACTGTTATTTGATTGTTATACTTTTTGTAGCTATTGAGCCCTAGGAAGATGCCTATGCTTCTATGTTATCGCATGAAACCATGGGTAGAGATTCCAAACAAGGTAGAGTTCATGAATGGAGTTTCTAAGGATATAATCAATTGGTTGCAACAAGTTACTCTTGAAATTGGTATGAACTTCATTTTTATTTTGTCTTTAATTATTCTATATAGATTCTTATAGGTATATTAGTTACATGTTATGCTGATGGCCATTCTTGTTGTATATTATTCTTATATATATATTTCATGGTTATGTTGCTAGTAGTACCTAAGGTTGCATGGAACTCCATCGATGACATGGAGAAAGACTCTTTGCCTAGTATTCCTCTTGAAGTGAAAAATGTTCAATGAAAGTTGTATGAAAGTGAAATTGAACTTGTGAGTTCATGTGCAAAAACTTCATGGGAGTTCTAATGGTTCAGCAAATCCCTATGGGAACAAGTTATGATCTTGAAGGGAGAGACTAAGAGATAGGCTCAAGTAATCAATGATTTGTAGGATCGCAATGCTTTCATGGAAGCCCAAGTGGATAAAAAAGAGGTTTTGCAAGCTAAGGATATCACATAGGCCTACTATTGGAATGTCATCCATGATAAGGTTGCCCATGCCAGAGACATGGTAGAGAAATAGTTGCAGATGGACTTGATCACCCACAAGGCTAAAAAGTGGAAGGATTATTATGCTTGGATCTTAGAACAGGATCAAGAATAAAAAGACCACAACAAGAAGTACAAAGCCAAATGCAAGTCTTAACTTAAGTGGTTGAAAGAGCAAAGTACCAAATGGCATCGATTGGAGCTATTCATAAAGGGAATTCAAGCAAAAAGTACCTTCAAATTATTTAGAGACACTCTCATTGTGGCTCAATCCCCTACTCCTCATATCTCTACTACTGTAGGTAAGGTACCTATTTCTATGATGTCATGGGAGCTACCCATGTGGATGCAGATCGATGAGAGAAACATCTTCATGGGTGTTAATCTTGGGGATGTGGACTGGGCCCACATGATGGAAGACCAAATCCTCCATCATTTGGAGATTGGCCTTTAGAATCTTCCCCCAGCATATATCATGTCCAATGTCCCCTCAATTTTGTTTTGCTATATGGTTTTGCTATGTTTTATTTTTTTAAAGTTATTGGCTTGCTTTTATAGTATATTGATTACTAATTAGTCTTGTGTTATTATGCTATAGGCACCAAGTGATACTGGTGGCACCAATGGTGAGGGTAAAAATGACTCTCAACCTTCCATAGATGCCTCCTAACACTACCAATTATCATTTTTAGTTATTTTGTTGATTACATTTAACGTTGCTTTTGCTATGACTAGTGATAGCTAATGATTCAGTTGATGGAAAATTTCACTATTTTATGATGTATTATTTAGACTCTTGACACATCATGTGGCTATGGTTATCATGCTTTAGACATTTTAATCATTATTTTTAAGTTTTAATTTTAGTTATATCATTCTAGTGTTTTGGTTTTATTCGTGTTAGATGGCCTTATGTTGCAATTATGGTATAAGGCTACATTGGCTAACTCACATGGTCATAATCTAATAAAAATTTAAAATTGGCTATGAAATAAGGTTGTAGACTAAAAAAAAAATAAGTTATGACATTATGCTAGTTTTAGGCCATGGTGGACCTTATGTTTTTATAGTTTTAGACCATGGAGGATCATGTAATATTTGCCAGTTTAAGGTCATGGTAGGCCGTATGTTGTTTGCCAATTTAAGATTGTAGTAGGCCATATGACTTGCCAGTTTTAGGCCATGGCGGGCCCTACATTGGTTGCAAAAGAAAACATATTTGTGTTTTAGAAATATTTATCGATATTTCAAATTTTAAATTTTTTATGATGTTTTTATATTTAAGATTCTAAAAAGGGAATAGACCTTAAAAGTAAAAATGCAAACAAGAGTAAACTTGAGGCCACCTAGAAATAAAGCAAATCAAATGGTGCATACCAGTAACATGTAAACTAGACTAAAGGCTACAAGTAAAAATAGCGACATGATCATAGGTGCATAGGGCAATTGGATTAGGGGTATGCATCATTTTTTCAAATGTTACCTAATCTTTGAGAGATTAGGAAATGTATAAGGTTTATTTTGCACAAGCTTGTATTCCCTATATCCTTCACTAATGATGTTAAATGGGAGCTCTTCCCACAACATATTCCTAGGTCCATCATCATTGGTTTTGGCCTCTTCCATTCTATTAGGCTTCTTGACTTTATGGCTAATGGTAGGAGTTTCTTCTTGAAACTCCACATTCGATTCTTATTCTATGTCAATGTTGTTAACTACTAGGGGAGTTGCATTATCACCATGAATAATTATTTCACCTCTTTTATAAGGAAAGATAGCTCATAGTTAAGCTAGCCAAGGCCTCCTAAGGATAAGGTTGAATCCTGGTGTTTCTTCCACTACCAAGAAGTTTGCCATTGTGGGGAATTATTCCCCTACTAGAAAGTCTAAAGAGATAGAACCTTTAATAGCAACCCATGATCCATTAAAGGATTTAAGGGCTAATGTTGAGGTGTGTTGCATGTGTTCTGTTAAGCCTAAATGCTCAATGATGGTATAGGATATTAACTTTTTTGTCACTCCACCATCTACATGCACACTATGCACTTTATATTGTCCTACCCTTATTGTTATAAAGAGAGGAGCCTTAGTCATCTCACTATTTTGGGGACTAATTTCAATTCAACTATCATGATACACTGGTGATGTTAACTTCGTTTCTTTCCTTGGTGAAGACAGTTTCATCATTGCATGGATGGATTCTTTGTTAGTGGGGATGTCCTTGTTAATGGGAATGAAGATCAACATCTTAACTAGTATCTCATGATCTGTTGCAGAAGTCATGACAAGGTCATAAAGGCTAAGCGTTGTATGCTTTTGCTTTAGCAATTATTTGACCTGCTCCATCGCATTGAGAAAGTATTTTTTATTGGTCATGGACTTCTCATTCCTATTACTCTTAACTTTCTCCATATGCCCCAAAATGCAGACTTCATATTTAAATTGTTATGGTTTAGCCTCTTTTGCCTTCACTTGGGATTAGGGATCCTCTTGTATTTTACTAGTTAAAGTAGCCTAGGTAGTAGAGGTCATGGGAATGGATGAGATGGGAGTGGACTTTAGTAGGCCCACTTCCTTCCATGCCCTAGGTTGCTTATTAGTTTTGTCTTTAGGCTTTTGCACAAACTTCTTACATTATTTGCTTGGTAACTTCTAGTTGTCATTAGTTAGTTGAGAGAAAGAAGCCATTGCATTGGCTACAATGGGGGAAATTTGTTTAGGTGTACAGGTGGACTCAATTAAAATGAGAGGGGGAACTCTAATCATGAAAGGCTCTTTAGGGGGCATAGGTGATGGAATACATACAACAAATGGGTTCCTTGAACTAGTGGAATTTGTAAGGCCCCTTTCATTATGAGGTACTCAAATCACAAATGGTTTTCTTATAAGTCTTGGATCATTATTAACATTGAACACCACTATAGTATATGGGCTATTGTTGACATTCAATGGATTCTTATAGACATGAATCATTTGGTCCAAAGGCCTAACCAGGTTAGAGTCATCAAGTACCATCTCACCCTTGTCCATCATCTTTTGTAGGTCATCTTTTAGTGTAAGGTAAAAGTAAGTATCATGACTTGGCAAGTGAGGATAGATATAGAAATGATCAAGCTTAAAGTATCTAGGCACTAAAGGATCATTTTTGATTGCACAAGTGAGGTCTTTGGCTATCTCACATAGCTGCTCATGCCTCTTATGGCTATTTTATGTCATTTTCTTATATTGTATTCTTACGCTATTTAATAGTTGGTTAGGAAGTTATGATGCCCTTAATGATAGCCTAGTATACTTTGACTAGTCTTTTCATTCAAAGTTAGTTCTCACAGTAGTCAATGGAAAGACCTTAAATATTGAAGATTAGTTATTGTTAGCAGGGATCTTGGGTTGGTTTGTTCTTGGCCCCTAGATGATCATCTTGCTTGCTTTTGCCACAGTGGCTACTGCTACATTATTTTTTCTCCCCCTCTCTTTATCCTTTCATGCATGTTGATTCTTATATGCCACATAGGTGAGATCACAGTTGGCTTTTGTCGCATCCTCTATGTTCTTAGTTTGAGAGAAGGACTGACTAAGTGACCATGGATCTAGGTAGTATAACTTTGACTTAATAAAGTCATTAACCATCCCCTTGAAGATAGCGAGAAGATGAGTCTCAAATATTGATTCTAGAATGCCATTAAGTAAGGCATTCCATTATTATATGAACTTTTGCACTAGCTCAAGGGGTTCTTGCTTGACCTTCATTAGTTTATAAAGGGTTGTGTGAGGTTTCAAGTTGTACTTGAAATGGTTAACGAACTATGAAATTAGTTATAATGAGGATATGGATTCTTTTGGTAAAGCACACTAATAGTCTAGGGCTTTTCCTATAAGAGACATAGGGAAAATCTACATTATTTTGTATGGCCAGGTGTGTAGTAACAAGCACTCAAAGTGAAAGGTTGTTAGGTGTGACTTAGGATCACCCTTGCCATTGTACTTGGTAACATGAGGTATGGGGACACCTAGGGGAAGCATTAGTTGTGGGACAACAAGATTAATGAGATCATCCTAATAGAAATCCATTATTTTAATGGTCTAGGACATGGAAGCCTTAAGCCTTTGTAACTCTTCCATTAGTCCTTGATCATTTGGAAGGCTTGATCTAGTCATTGAGGTATCCCTATGGGCTATGAGATTTGCACGAAAGGTTGAAGTATGAATTGGAAGGCCTATGACCTCGCAATGAGTTGTGGCATCAAGGGGAGAGGTTGAGACTTATCATTGTAGATGGAATAAACAACGGAAAAGAAGTTTGTGCCAATATTTGGTGAACAAAGGGGACACAAGTGGTATGTGATCCTTGGATCACTTGAGGTCCTACTATTAGCTCGATCTGGGTGGAAAAGGGGTTAGTGGTAGTCACCACCACCAATGATGGCTGCACAAACTATGGTTTCTTGGCAAAAGGCATGGAGAAGATGAAGGTTGTTTCTTGTAGCATTGATTATGTTTGATACACTACTATAATGGATGTTGGCCCAAACATGGTTAGATAGGAAGGAGATGAGGGTTGAGGGATCTATCCTATGGAAGAGGTGAAGGGGGTTGAGGTGGGCAAGGTAGCTTTGGAAATCAATTATTGGAAAATCCCCCCAATGAGATTCTTGTGTTAAAACTCAACCCCAAACTCATCTTCTTCCTCATGCTATTCATATGATCTAACCTTATTGTCCTCTTCATCCATCTCAATCAACTAAGAAAGGATGCATGCATAAGTCTCATTTAATGGTATTTTATCGTATGAAGAAGGTATGTACTCCTTCCCATCGCAATGGATGAGTTTATACTTCCTTTTGGCCTCTACCTCCATTCTTGAAATGAGCATTCTAGCCTAAATTTTAGCACAAACAAAGTGATAATGATATTTTCTTATTACCAAAAATTATAGGCTTCTCCCTTGAGCCTAAGTAATTGCCTACACTAAGCTATAGTGGGATCATTGGAGTCATACATCCTTATGACCTATTGGCTAGATGCTACATCAATGAAGTTGAAAAGTAAATCGATAGATTGGCTAAATGACATTGTTAATAATGTTTTAAAAATTTGGCCTAATGAAATGCTTAATTAACTAATAAAATAGAACTACAACAAATGGAATTTTTAAAACATAAAAGCAGGTATGACCTTCAAATTGATGTGCATTGCAATTGTAGAATATAGTGAAGGTTGTACTAAAAGGGGGTATACCTTTTACTCACAAAAGTATAAGAAGTTTATTTCAAGCCTCCACCACGCTCAACCTACTAGTAGTATCCACTCTGGAGGTTGAGAGGGGAAAAGAAGGTGTAAGATAAACAATCTTACACATTCTTACATAGTTTTGGGGTTTTTCCTTGGTAGGTTTTATAATTACTACCAAAAAATTAAAGTAAAAATTTTTATTATTTCAAAGGTTTTGTTGGTTTTCGATGGAACATCAATGTTGGCCTTGCTATGAAACTTTCATAGTAGAGGGGGGCAAGGTTTTGAGCGGTGATGAGTGACGCTAGCCTTTGGAACCGACAAAGGCAAGTGTAACTTGCAACCATGCTAGCCTTACAATTTCCAACAGCTATTATAAAAACTTTCTCAAAGCCAAAATCACCTACAACTTTCATGCTAGGTTTTGGTGGTAGGAAGATGGGTGGTAGCATTGGCTTTTTGTCACCAAAAAAATGTGTTCAAAGTTTAATGATATTTTAATGAAATTTCAAAGGTTTTAGACTTGCAAATTGCATTTTCATAGTGGAAAATGGGATTGGACACAAAACTTGAGTGGAGGCCCTCCTTCTAGCACCTAAAACTAAAACAACTAGAAAATTTGATTGCTGGAAAACCAAAGATCCTAGGAAGAATAGATTTAACCCTAAATCCCAAGGGCCTTCAAAAATAGGATTTGAGATACCCTAGATAATAGAAAGTGTATATAGAGAGGTAATAAAATAAGAATGCAATACACATATGACTTAAAATAAATACATAGAAAGAAAATAAATCTACACTAACTTGCACAAAAAATAGAACTGTAAACTTTATTATGATAAAAATAAAGAGAGGTTAGAATGTGTACAAGTGATGGCTAGGGAAGCAAAGGGTTCACTTCACAAGGGTTTGGAATCTTTTGAAGTTAGTAGCTTTAGGTATCATAGTTAGCTCCATGAGCCAGATGCTCCACAACTTCCAAAATTATAAAACCTCACTATCCTCCTCACAAGATCTGTAGCATTGGTGGTTTTGGGGGGTAAGATGTGTGGGGGTTTTTGGCCACAAGGGAGAGCCACGCTGGGAGTCTTGATGCCCACGTTGCTTAGCATTGTTACAAAATATTAGGTGTAAAATAGTGGTTACAATGGCTATAGGTTCCACACTAAGAATGCTCCAAACATTTTGTGTTTGGTGTGAATTTTCAAAGCTATGGAATGAACAAGTGATGAAATTATCAAAAATGTGAAAATTCAAATTCATGGAGCCTTTTCATGGTGTAAAAGTTTGGTTTATATAGGTTTTATATCCATGAATTTGGCTGTAAATTTCAGTCTTAATTGCTGAAAAATTGCTATCATGTGTAGGTGTTGTAGGTGTCTAAATCCAGCATGGTTTCTATGTATGGTAGGTTTTGATACTACCAAGGTACCAAAACTGTTCCAATTACCAAAAATAGTAAATGAGAATTTTACCCACGGTGGCTTCTTCCACCCATGATAGCCTTCCAGGAGCAACACTAGGCCTACAGGAATCACGTTGGGGTGCTAGGGACATGCTAATGCTACTGGAGCCACGTTGGAGCTACCATAGCAATGCTAGGGTTGCTATACCAATGTTGAGCATGCAGAAGTTCAGGAGCAATGCTGGGGTTACATGAGCCATGCTAAGGTTGTAGGAGCCATGTTGGGGCTTTAGGAGTTAAACTCGCCCAATGCTAAGCATAGATGACTCTAGCATAGTAAATGTTGTATGACCCTATAAAACCCATAAAAATTCCAATTTTGATAATCCAAAAAGCATTTTTAGTCCAAATATGGACATAATATGACTCTTTTCACTTAGGGATTAAGGCTATGATCACTTCTGATGAATTTTTTCATCCCCAAAAATTAAAGTATGTGAAATTGCATCTCGTGGATTACAATCTTCACATTTTACAATGAGATTTTAGCCTCGTGTTTTATGGGTGAAAGTTACAATGCTAAAAAGGTTACAACATGTATTTTCTTAGTGGTATTTCACATTGATTTTAGTAGGTTATATTCTCAATTATCTCCAATTTGAGATTTGCATCATATTATTCTAAAAGTATTAGAAATATTTTATGGAATGAGTTTATATGTGTTATTTTATTGGATAAAATACTACAACAAAAAAATTCCATAAAAGGTGAAATAATTTTTTTATAAATACTAGATAATGTAAGAACATGTACACCAACAGGTATTGATTAGGAAATACTAATGAATAAAAGCCAAAATCAAATGTCTATTCAAGAATTAAAAAGTTTTGATGATAGTATATACTTATTTGCAAGAAAATGATTAAGTA
The DNA here is from genome assembly GCA_015680685.1 of Gnetum montanum. Lineage (NCBI taxonomy): Eukaryota > Viridiplantae > Streptophyta > Gnetopsida > Gnetales > Gnetaceae > Gnetum > Gnetum montanum. The sequence goes on along the minus strand of MNCI01015746.1, from coordinate 7,508 downwards.
AATGAACAAAACAAGAAAAATTATATGATTTGGAAAAACTTGTTTGTCATAGTCTTAGTATTAGTAATTATTCTAGTAAATACATATCCATTGATGATGAAGTCTTCGAAGTAGAAATATTAATTACAATTGGAGCTAAAGTAATGTTAACATTGAATATGTCTATTTGTTATGGTTTGCTAAATGGAACAACTAGCACTATTATAGATATATTTTATAGCAATGGAAGAAAACAATTAGTGCCACCATCTTTAGTATTAATTAAATTTTTAAACTATAGTAGTCCACCGTTCATGTCATTTTCATAACAAATAGTTCTAATAATTCCAATGCATATCGGTTCAAAAGAACAATTACCACTAAAGTTGACATGGACACTTACAATACATAAATCATAAGACATGAAACTCAGAAAAATTTGTTGTTAATATTACACATATATAACAACCTAGATTAGTTTATGTTGCATTCTCCTTTGTTTGGTCATTATCATGTCTACAAATTTACAATGTAATTTCTTATGATCAATATGAAAAAAATGAGCAAACTAAAATTAGCATAAAGAAAAATAATTGAAGAAAATCATTTAAAAATTTTCTCAAAAAGAAGCACTCTTATTTCTACATATAGTAACATGTACAATTTTTAATAATTCATTCGGCATATTGTAAAACTTAGAAATAATTATTAGTTAATATATATTATTCTTTGTTTATTTATGCTATGATAAAAACTAATATTATGCTAATAAAAAAATGTCCATTAACTTCATGGCTACTCCACTTAGTTTAATGTCATTATTTGTTGTTATTCAATACAATAAAAATTGAATTTGCGATGTTCGTGTGATATAAAAAAGTGGGATAAAACCATTTGGAAATATCAAAGATGGTAAAAAAGTGAAGACTTATCAAATAATAGATAATTAGGTATCATTTTTAATTATTTATATTTATGTTCTATATAATTTATTTAAACATTAATAGCTACTAA
>MNCI01015741.1:31690-44152 GCA_015680685.1 Gnetum montanum | reverse complement strand
ATGATAGGTTCATCTTTTTTATTTTGTGTTGGAGTGGTGGTTGTTGTTGGCTCTTGCATTGAGTTGGGAGATATTGTTTCTACAAGAAAGGGTATTTTACCAGATTGGCCATGTGCTAGTTTTAATGAGCTAGTAGATCTACACATCTTATTTACATGAGTGGGAACCATTCTAAAGAAATGACGTTTTCTAGATTTATATGGAGATCTACTAACATGATTATTTCCATGTATGTTTACAACACAAGTGGCATTCTTTCATTGATATTGCAGTGCTCCTTCTTCCTATATTATTGGTGGTGGCTTATAATGGAGAGAAGTATAAGAGTAGTGAGGATGTGCTGAAGGATAAGAGGTATGAGATTGTGATCCCATAGGAGATGCTACAAGTTGATGATATTCAAGAGGATGGTAGTAGTGATTTGATGTAGAGGAAGAAAAACTAGTTGGGGAGAAAGGTTGCTAAACATAATAGCCATGAGGGTCTAGCTAGCAATAAGGGCATTATTGGTTTGTTAGTGGCCTCCCCCACAACTATGGGTTTTTCCATTGCTATTGATAGTAGTGTTGAGGTTGATAGAAGGTCCCACTAGGATAGTACTATTGCTTTTAGGATTGTGATGAGTGGCAAGGTACCCCTACATTCAACCATATGAAACGAGCATAGCATGCGTGATCCGATCGAACTCCATAGACTAAGTGCCTACACGCCTCATGGAACACTTGGGGTTAATTATTCATTTTCTTCCCAGACATACTTGTAGTTGTCATGGTGTATGGTTAAGTAAGTCCGAGGTATATGATTTTTATATCTTTTATGTTTTTCTCCTATGCTATCAAGGTGAAGGGTTGAAGAAACTAACTAACTCTAACTAATGACTAAGTCTAAATTACCTAGCGTCAACATCCGTTCCCACTTACCATACACACCCTGAACCGATGCAACCATGGCTACCAAACGCTAATTGTTACAGGGATCACCACACGTAACACACATGCTCGAAGTTGTCATACTGATGCACCTAACTAGGAGGAAAGGGTTGAGGAAGCTATCTAGCCTAAGTGCGATGAGCAACCGATTCTTTAACTAACGGTACACATCTGGAACTACCACTGGGATTACCAAGCGTAGATCCTGGATACGCCACTAGGTTACCAAGTAGTCACACAAGATGCTCGTAATCAAGTTGTACTCATACCACATGTGATGAGTAGCTGATTCAATGACCAACCATACACATCCTTAGATGCTCATAATCAAGTTGTACTCATACCACATTCTAGGAGTTTATCCTGAAAGCTCGTGTTTATTGCCATACACAACTTGTGTTCAGGTACAATGTTGCTCAAATAAAGATCTGTTCACTTTGGAACTCCTACTGCGGGCACATGGAAAATATTCTATCTCTAGAATGATCAAACTGCTAGAGTTTCCCTAATTCTAACTCAGGATGAGAAATAAGGGGAGTGCCACCTCTTATTTATAGATATGGCGATGGACCATGATATCACATACACAACATCGCAGGGGATGACGCGATATCGCATATGCGATATCACATGGGATGCAATATCACAATGGCCGCGATATCACATGGGATGCAATATCGCAATGGCCGCAATATCACGGCTCATGCGAATTGCATCTCATCATAGCCCCATGAATGAATGAAAACTTGTCCTCGAGTTACTTACAATAATATTAGGAAGGTATGGAATTATTGAGGGAAATGAAACTAATGGGATGACATGTGAATGGATCATCATTACAAGACTTGACAAAACTGGTATTCATGACAACAAGGGTGAACACCTTATTACAATGACATTAGGCCTTAGTTGGCAGCGGAGAAAGAAATAGAGAGAGAGAAAGAAGTGTTGCTACTACCAATGCCAAGATTGCGCCTTTCGTTGTCCATCCGTAAGTGCACCATCGATCTTGCTCCTTGCATAGCGGCTTCCAACGCTGCTCCATTCCATGTGTTTGCTCCAGATCCAATCTGTTGCTGTATGATCGCCATATGCACACACAACACAATCTTATATTAGCAAGGGGAAATGAATCATCATGTAATTAATACCTTACTGCGGTGAAATTCTATTGGCTAGGTTGTGGTATGGCTGATCTGGATCAGGAGATATATTGATGATGACTACTGAAGGTGTAGGGGTTAGGAAGAAAATCAAGAAAATTCAGGGCTAGGAGAAAATCGAAAAAATTGGGCCCCGTATCCCCATGACTAATCGCGAACCTCCAGTAGCATTAGAATGGAGAAAGGAAAGAAGTAAGAAAGATAGAGAAAAAGGGACAACTATAGCATCAATGAAATGGATGTCAAGATAGAAATGAACAAAATAAAATTAATTGCAAAATGGTAAGGAAAAGAACTTAACTAATGCTCCAAATAGGAATGTAAGTGAATCCTCACCAAAGCAGGCCCATGCCCTTAATGCCCTGACAAACCCACATTCAAAGAGTCCCTAGGCTCTGGGAATGTTATTTGGAATAAGAGTTAAAGTCTTAACCACAAGAATTTACCAAAAAGAAAACAATGCATCAACCAAAAAATATATACTACTGATACAACCAACGATGAGGTGAATAATGGAGAGAAGGATAGAGAGAAGAAAATGGAATGGAATACCAAGAACAAGGTGGTGTCCAGCCCCTTGTGGATTTCATGATTAATGTGACTTGGCAAATCTCATTCCAACTTTGGCCTCAAACCAACCACTTCCAGTAACTTTGCATCAATGCATTTGGCCTAACCATCCACTTGGGTAATGAGAATGCCTTCCCCACGAGTTAGCACCATTCAGAAGAAACAAAGGAGAGAATGGGAAGCGAGAAGGGCCTTAGTTAGAGGGAACACTTTTGGTTACATAACCAATGCTTGTAGCCCAAGTTTATTTCGTCTAAGGGCTATGCTTTGAATTATCACAAAGTTATTTTTTTTTTGTGTTTTGTGTTTTTATGTGTAAGAACCACACCATGCAAAGACTTCTTATTTTTATTGTCTCAGCTTCCGATAATTGGGTAGCATCGGAACAGTAAGAAAACTCAAAAAGAAAACATCCAAGCACCCAAGAGAATGGCCAACACAAAATCATCAAGTTCCTTTGAAGTCACACCCATTTCAATCCTTGAGTCCTTCCTTAGTTTGAGAAATTCCCAATCACCGATTCATTTAAGTTCTTATTAGAAGGGGGATATACATTTCCAAGCCGAGAGAGACCATAGAACTTAGTGTATGGATGGATGGAGTGAACTCATTGCCTATCATATCAAAAGAAACATACCTTAGTATCAAAATTATGACTTAAAGGTAAAGACCAAACATTAGCAATAAATATGAAAACAGTTCATACCATCATAGGGTGGATCACACACACACACAATGGAAAAGTATAATGATGTTGTAAAACAAAAATAAGAAAAGTTAAACAAATTTGTAAAACTAAAACTTGTAAAACAAAAACGTGTAAAACAAAAACTTAAAAGAACTGAGGGTACCATATGGTTAACATAGGTGGCCATCTCCCCCATGACTTAGTGGAAAGGGAGAGATTTGAAATAATGAGCATTTTTTTGAATTTTGTAGAAGTGCCCAACTTCTCCCAACTAATGTTCTTAGGTTGAGTGGTAGAAGTTGGCAATGCTTATATTTCAATGTGTCTATGCCTTCGTTGTTAGCATGAGTTTCCTCAGTTTATTCCATGCATATTTGGTTACTCCTTTGAGTAGCTGTCAACCACAGGGTGTCTACTATTGGTTGTGTGATTGCTACATACAAGCATCTTTGTTTCAAAGTTTCAAGGGCACACCTGCTGCATGGAGGCATTTCCTCCATGTCATCACCCAATGAATCATTGTATGTGATGCATGGAACTTTCCTCTTCTTGATCTTTCCATAAATATTTATGTTAGATATTTCCAAGGAAAGATCATGGATCCTAAGACATGCATCTACTATACTCAGCCATGCCCTTCCCATTATAATTGGGAAGTCCCCTTTGTTGTTGTTGACTTCAATCACCAGGAAATCAACCGGGTAAGACCAACCACACATAGTGGTAATAACATCCTTCACCAATCTCAAGGGAATGGTAATGGACTGGTCTGCCAGCTCTAGTTGAATGTTGCTCTTCTTAAGTTGGGGTAGGTTCTAGGTGTAATACATCTCTTGTCAAATTAAGTTGACTTCGGAACCTGAGTAAAGAAGAGCCCTATGTGGTTCATTTTCGACAACTTGAAGGTAGATTAAGGAACTTCCAGGATCAATTAGTTTCCTGCGAAGGTGGCCTACCTTGATAAAGTCGATTATGGTATGTGTTAACATAACCGTATACGTTAAGCTCTATTTTTGGATGGAAGGGTGCTCCAAACTGTCAGATGGTGGAGGAGTATACATGGGCTCAACCACTTGTTGTTGCGAGAGTTTTTCTGGGATTTTGGTTCTGAAGAAAGGTATTTTCTTTTTACAGTTGTCAGAACCAGCAGTAGGTTGAATATTTACAACTATCGTAGCGTGATGTTGCTACGGTTGAGAAGGAAGTTCCCCTTGCATTGTTGAGGTAGGAGGTGTTATGGGAACTACTTGTGGAAGAGGTACAGATGGATTTGGAGGATGGTGTGGGTATGGAGTGTCTCCCAAGGGAGAAGGAATCTTCTAAAGTACTCTTGAACTTGGTAGTAACGGTGGGGAGTTGTGTGACTCGTAGAGTCACTTGGAGAAATCGGCTGCTGCACATAATATCCATAAGGGTCAGGCTTCCAGTAAGGGTACTGATGTTTCAAAGATGGCATCCCCCATGACTGTGGGTATTACCACTGCTGATGTTGTCCAATGGGTTGTGGTGGAGTTGCACTTGGATAATATGTTAATGGTTGGTGGAACTGCCTTAGGTTACCTTGGGGATAAGGTAACATACAGGGTGTTTGCCGTTTGTTGAGTCTCCGATTAAGCGCATACACCCCAGACTCCTGTAGATGTGAGATGATGGGGCAACATCCCTTAGGATGGTCATAGTGGTGGATCTCACATCCACCATTTTCACTTGTTTCTGAATCCACAACCACATCAGAGTTAGTGATTTTTCCCTTATCCTTGTTATATGCAGGGCCTAAATCTCTTCACTTTTTCTTACCTTTATCCCTACTTTGTTCAACCTTAGACTCTTCTACAATTTTTAAGACACTTTCAATTTTAGAGCTTAAGGAACTCCATACATCATCCACCTTAGTCGCTATTTTTGTTGTTAACTTTTGGATTGGCAATATTTTCCTGTTCACCAACACTTCAATTAGTGACTCATCCTCTTCATCACAAAATTTCACTCCCTTCTTCCGAAGAGAGAGATCACAGTTGTATTCTTCCACACTTTCTCTTTTTCGTAGCTCACCTTCTTCTTTTGCTACTTGTTACAACAAGCTATAAACTTTATGGGCTCTAATTTTTGAGAGTCTCCCTTGGGCATAAGTCCCAAGGGTTCGTCTAGTTTCATGCCTTAGCCCATCCACGATGTGGAGAAGTTGATCCCGCTGAGCATATCCATGGCCTGGGCAAAAATGTAACAGTGTGTAGTAGTGGGCCATGGCAGCATCCAAGGATTCATGTGTACCTTGCTTCCAGCCTTGGATTTTCTTAGACGAATTAGACACTCGGGAGTACGTTTGATACTTATCGCTGAAGAGTTCTAGCATCGTACTCCACCTCCTAATGGTTTCCGGTTCTAAGGAAGGGCACCAACTCTCTGCTTCCTTGATGAGTGTCCTTGGGAACAACTTAAGTTTTTACCACTCATTTTCTATATTTTGCAAGACACAGGCATCATGGAATTCTTGTAAATGATTTTGTGGATCTGCATTGTATCCCCCTTCAAATTGTGGGATATGGTCCATGTCTAAACGTTTCATCTGACTATCTTTTAAATGCCTTATGAGGATCCTAACTACCTCCATTATGTCAAGAATACTTTAGGTTGTGAGTAGGGGCTCATCATGATCATCTCTTTCATGATGAGTGTGATGTCTTCGTTGTTCCCTACTCTCCCTACGTTCATTCCCTTGTCCTCTCTCTCGACTCTCTTGTCGAGGTCTTTCATTTTTCTTACGTTTATCCTCTCTGTTATGCTCGTGCTAGTTGCGCCCAGATGTGGAAGGAGAGGGTGAGTGATGTGAAGAAGGGGAAGAAGAAGGAGAACCATTGCCATGACAATGTTTCTTGCCTTCTCTTTCGACTGCTATGGCCCCAATCGTGGTGACGATTTAAGTGCCCATCCTTAGCATGAGTCGTTGTTCCCTCTGTGAACAGTTGGTGTTCACGGGTGTCAAAACCATGGCTATGTATCATTGATTGTAGGTTCTGATACCCAATCTTCTCATTATAGTTAGGAGGGGGGAACATCATTTGGTAAAGAACCTGTTATAAGGGTTTCCTCATCTCCTATTTCACTAAGGACGTGTAGACCTTTGCCCTTCAACTGTGTATGTTGGCTCTCCTGCCTTGAGTCCCGAATATGTTGTGCTTCTGTGGGATAGTAATCCCTTGAATCAAATTCTTCTGCATACAATTCTATCATGCCAACCTGTGCCAAAGCACGGAAAAGCATGTTAGAGGCTGCCTGAACTGGCGGTAACATGATGTTACCTTGCAAATCTCTTCAGCGCATCTATTCATTTGATGGAGAATGAAAGTAAAGTTGGGGATATACTCATCGGGATGAGTATATGTCAACTTATATTGTTGAGGCACTGGCTAATTTTGGTTATGTGTTTTATGTTGCTGACTGTCTCATGTATGGTCCTTAGGTGGTGAATTGATCTTATGAGAAGAAGACATTGTTATCGATGTGCTATTTCATCGTTATATAAATTCTTGTTTAATTAATTAACCTGAAGGTTTGTTTAGGCTCCTAATGATGTGAGTGATGTCCTTTATGTTCTATTTAGCGCACAAACACTTAGTCCCTAGCAACAGCGCCAATGATGAGTGGCAAGGTACCCCTACACTCAACCATACGAAACAAGCATAGCACGCGTGATCCAGTCGAAGTCTGCAGACTAAGTGCCTACATGTCCCATGGAACACTTGGGGTTAATTATTTTTTGTCTTCCCAAACCTGTAGTTATCATGGTGTATGGGTAAGTAAGTCCGAGGTATATGATTTTTATATCTTTTATGTTTTTCTCCTATGCTATCGAGGCGAAGGATTGAAGAAACTAACTAACTCTAACTAATGACTAAGTCTAAATTACCTAGCGTCAGCATCTGTTCCAACTTACCTTACACACCTTGAACTGATGCAACCATGGCTACCAAATGCTAATTGTTACTAGGATCACCATGCATAACGCATGTGCTTGAAGTGGTCGTACTAAGGCACCTAACTAGGAGGAAAGGGTTGAGGAAGCTATCTAGCCTAAGTGCAATGAGAAGCCGATTCCTTGACTAACCGTACACATCTGGAACTACCACTAGGATAACCAAGCGTAGATCCTGGATATGCCACTAGGTTACCAAGCAGTCACACAAGATACTCGTAATCAAGTCATACTCATATCGCATGCGATGAGCAGCTGATTCCTTGACTAACCTACACATCCTTAGATGCTCGTAATCAAGTCGTACTCATACTGCATTCTAGGAGTTTAAGGATGAGAGAGAAAACAATAAATAAATCCTATTCCATGCACTACAAGGTTTATCCAGAAAGCTCATCCTTATTGCCGTACACAAATTATGTTCTGATACAATGTTTCTCGAATAAAGATCCATTCACTTTGGGACTCCTACTGCGGGCACATGGAAAATATTCTATCTCTAGAGTGATCAAACTGCCAGAGTTTCCCTACTTCTAGCTCAAGATAGGAAATAAGGGGAGTGCTGCCTCTTATTTATAGATATGGTGGTGGACTACGATATCATGTACGTGACATTGTAGGGGATGACGCGATATCGTGGCTCATGCGAATCACATCTCATCATACCTCCATGACTGAATGAAAACTCATCCTCGAGTTCCTTACAATAATATCAGGAAGGTATGGAATTATTGAGGGGAATGGAACTAATGGGATGACATGTGAATGGATTATCATTACAAGACTTGAAAAAACTAGTGTTCATGACAATAAGGATGTGAAACACCACAAAATGTTGAGCCTAGTACTTTTCCAAAAGGAATCAAGCATGACTAAAGCTTGAGGACCCCACAAACAGCTTCAAGTAGAGTCAAACTCAACGAGGAGCAGTTGCTTAGGACCCGTCGACGACCATGACAACATCTGCTATCAAACTTGGCAACTTTGGAGCTTAAAATACTTAGTTTACACTAAGTATGTATTCTCAGCGTATACGCCCAGCGTATATGCCCGATGTTCACAGCGTATATGCCTAGCGTATACACCCTAGATTGCATTCACAGTGTATACACCCAGCGTAGACGCCTAGCATACATGCCTCACATGTATGCTCAGCAGGTATGACTGATGCATACGCTCGGCAGGCAATCCCCGAAGACGTAATGGAAACAGCACTGCAAAAAGAGACCTGGTACAACATAGTGATTCACACGAACTGAGCAACCATCAGTGTATACACCCAGCATATATGCCTAGCATCCATCAACGTATACGCCTAGCCTATATGCCCAGCATGTACAACATATATGCCCAGCATCCATAGTGTATACGCTCGACATCCACAGCGTATACGCCTAGGGTCTACGCCCGCCAGATACAGCGTATACGCCTAGCAAATATAACATGTTGTACACTTGTAAATTTTATTCTTTCGCACCCAGTCAATGCGCCACATGTCACCCTACCCGAGTCGAACATCGAAAGCTATATAAAAAACCCAATTTTTCATTAGATCAGGGGGCAAAATTTGAGCAAACCAGGAGAAAACAGAGACGCTAAGAACCAGAGTGGAGGACTTGATATGCTGGACTTTAACCCTGTAGACTGAGCATATAGCCTCTACGCTGTGCTTACGATTTGAACCAGCCCATAGTCATCCCTGCATCCACTGGGGCTATTCATCCACCTTGTGTTAAAGCCACAGCTGCGTTAGACCGGTGCATTGTAACTATCATTTTGAAATAGCATTGTTACATTTTCTTCCTAAAATCTATTACAGTTTTGCATTAATTGCTATACACATACTATTTACGCCCTTTCTGTTTACGCTCTGTTTGCATCAGTTACACTGTTTACGCTCTGCTTTACGCTTGTTATGTCGTTTACATATAAACCAGCGTAAAGCACTTCTGTGTACATTTGGGAAAATCCTTGCCTGATCTGTGTGCGGACCACTCAAGGTACTCTGCCTTTGTCAATTCCAGCTTGCCCTCAAGTAAAGGTAGGATCTTCTGTGCATGTTTGGAGATCTTCCGGTTTCTATTTCCTTCCAGTCGGAGACCGACGATTTTAGACAATACAGAAATTGGCGCTAGAAGGAGGGCCTGAAACTACCTTAAAACTTACTGTGCTTCAAAACTCCCAGTGTCTACGCTACTGCGGGTCTACGCTATTGAACATACGCTCACACTGTCTGCACATTTCCCCACGTCTACGCCGTTGAGCGTTTAAAACTTATTGATTGCATACATCCCAGCGTCTACGCTGTTGAGCGTCTACGCTGCTGAGCTTATGCCAACTCCATCTGTAAAATTCCCAGCATCTACGCTGCTAAGTCTACGCTGTCCGCTATACGCTGTAGACCTTGTCTATGCTATACACTAACCCTGTACACGCCCTACGCTGACTCTGTCTACGCCCTACGTCATAAACTCGTTTACGCTGCCGTCCATATACGCTACACTCTGTACGCTGTAACCCTGTTTACGTCGTACGCTGATGCTGTATACACTGCTTAGCATATATGCTGTACGCTTTACGCCGTAGATTCTCTACGTTACCGCTATACGCTGTATACGTATACACTGCCCTTATACACTGGTAGTTGAAGCCTATATGTTGAGACCTAGTTTATACGCTGTACGCCACCAATGTAGGTTTACGCTGCACTAGATATACAAGGTTCATATCCATTCACTGTGTCATATTCTTGATCATTCATCATGAACACCGCAAGCACCATCGCTACAACCACCTAGGTCACAGACCTTGTAGGCACCACGGCCATTCAACAGCCCATGGTACAACCTGCAGTAGGGCCTCGTCAGTCACTTAGATTGCAAGGGAGGAACCCGTCGTCTAACATCATAACTCAAGACCAGTACAATTTCATATGCATGAAAAGACAAGTCGGCCTAGCCGTGGACCGAGCCGAAATGGAAGTTAAGAGGCAATACGAGCTTTTCCATAGGGGAGGACAACAGTTCATCCCTTCCCCGTACGACATCATCCCTCTTCCAGAGCCTTACTCTGAGCTCATCACACATCTCCTTCTGCAAAGGAGCCAGTCACTAGATCAGCCTGTAGTAAATCCTTAATTGGAAGAGAAAGATGAGTTCACTGCCCAATCTGAGCATGAAGACTCATACCACACCCTTAGCCCACAAACTTATATAACCGTTGTTTCACCCATTCACGGGTGAAACTACGTCCCTCCAACCATCTGGAATCACGCAAGTGCATGTGCCTCAACAAGAAGTAGCCGCTCTCATCCCCATTCCTCTGGAAAACGATGTTCAAGTCAACACACTTCCCCTCGTAATTCCTCCCGCAGCTACGACACCCTCATTCTTACAAATGCAACCCCCTGAAAACAATGTAGGAGTGACCTTCCCACCCTGCGTGATCAGAATGCTGCATGTAATACCAGCCTCTGCATCTGTTCATTACATACTGCGTGTCCCAACCCAAGGAACATCCTTCACAGCAGTAACCCAACAAGTTCAGGGGATTCCAACACAAAACATGACTGGGCAATGGACAGTGATTTGGGCCCAATCACATCAACCACCTCATTATAACATACCACCTCACACAATCTTACAAGCTAATATTCCCCAACCACAACCACAACAATAGCAACCCCTTTCCCACAATGTGCCACCTCTGATACCACCTGCTATAAATATTTCACAAGTACAACCTCCAACTACACAACTTTCAGCCTTCCAACCTACTATTCAACAATCCAATCTGCACACTGTACCACATCCCTAACCTGCCATCTCACCTAGCGCTCAGGACTGGGCTGATGCTAAGAAACTAATGTAGGAACTAGTTGACGAGGTCAAATGCCTCAAGACGGCCGCCGACAGAGAGTTGAAGGTAGTAGACTTTTACCATGATGACCCCATCAGCTCTTCCGTTCTGCCCCTAACCTTACCAAAATGTGTATCATTGCCCACGCTAACTAAATATAACGGGGAGACAAACCCAAATGCTCACCTTATAACCTTTAGACTAGAATGTGCATTCCTTCAGGCATGGCCACATGCCATTTTGCGAGTGTTCCCTATGTCCCTCGTAGGGAGAGCACTTGATTGGTATCGGGCCTTGCTAAGAAACTCAATATTTTCTCTAGAGGAGTTGTTACATCAATTCGTTACCAAGTTCAAATATAACTTGAAACCTGAAGCAACACTTGACAGTCTTATACAGGTCAAACAAGCACCTCTAGAACCCATACAAAAATTCATCCAAAGGTGGAGTGCTGCTCTCAATGAGCTCCACGAGCCGATCCCACAAATGTATCTGCTCACCATTCTAAAAGGGGCTATCAATGAATTTTTCAAATCCAAGTTATATTATCTCAATGCACGCAACATCAATCAAGCCTTTGTATCGATTAAAAGCATAGAGGAGGTTGCCCAAAATAGCCACGATCCTGCATATTTAGCCTTTAAGAATCAACACAGTAAAAAAGACAAAGAAAAGGCTAAAACAACTATAGCAGCGTTGGCAGAAACATAGTAAGCAAACATGGGACAACAAAGAAAACTGCCTGTTGCCCCTACTAATTACACTAAACCCACTCCTACGATCGCACCAGAATCGTCCTCATCACAAAGTCCAACACCGAATCGTACAAGAAACTTCGAGAGGAAAGAACCCTCCCAATACACACCACTACCCATGAAACCATCACAGTTGTTTGACCAACTCCTAAAGGCTAAGTTAATGAAACACAAAAAGTTATCCCCTGCTGCTATCTAGAGACATGATCGGTTCTGTCAACTGGTTCAGAACCCAAGCTTAGCAACGCCGGATGAACCCCTAGTACCAAAAGGTTTTAGGATGGACCGCTTTTGCGACTATCACCAACATAATGGGCATGGAACGGATTACTGTTTCACCCTAAAATAAGACATACAACGGATGATCGACTAAGGTCAAATCACTTTTGATGAGGCCAACCCGGTCCAACCACAAAACCAGGCCATGGGTGTGTACAAAGACCCTCTAAATACCAAAGAGGAACCGTATGTCATTAACACGATCTACCTTGATAACGAAGCTGACACACCTAGCATTAACACCGTC
>MNCI01015741.1:0-20581 GCA_015680685.1 Gnetum montanum | reverse complement strand
TAGAAATTTCATCTCTGGTTCTTCAATCTATAGTTGCATTCAAACTTCATCAGAATCGCTACATCGCTCGCCATCTGCCGATCCTACCAACATTTCCGCCATTCATATACAGTGCCTGAACTCTCATCCGATGCCTTCATTTTATTAGTAGCTATTTTAAGTCTATGCTTGCTTATTCACTCATGGTTTTCTTGTCTTCTTGGAGTTGTGTTTGTAGGATGACACTCAGAGGTGTTCGTATAAGAATGCACTTCATCATAAGAAGCAAGGTGAGACGTTGTTTACAACACCTATGATAAGACTAAATCAAACCATTCACTAGTACATCCCCCATTTCATATTCAGCCTATTCCTCAACACCTTATACTTGGTTATATCCCGAGCGCATCCAGTATAGTCCAAAACATCGAACATACTGTTGCATACCACGCCACTCCTAAGCGGTTGCAACCCACAACATGGCATTCGAGCATAAGTAGAAGAACACCGAGAAAAAATAAAATGTTATCTCTTCCTGCATAAAACACAAGACGGGATGACAGTTGTCTTGAAAGCAAGCGTTCGTGTTTGAAATAATCAAGTGACATCCCATTGCATGGCTTTGGCTCTCCACCAAAAGGCTCCCCCTGAAACATTAAACAAGGGTCTTGTTCCTCCAAAGAATGCAACACATCATCACATGGCTTTGGTCTCACCAACAAGTCCTCTTGGACACTAACCAAGAGTTTTGTTCTGCCAAAGGACGCACATCGCATGCCTTGATTCCGAGTTTGCTAAACAATGGCTATTGACAAGGATCAGCGTGATACAAACCAGAGAATCCCCTTTACCAAACACAATCCCTTGATCAGTTCCCAATCCCCACAATCTCCACGTCTCAATCCAGCTACAAATTTTACTTCTCCAATCCTATGTACTACTGAACATGGTGCGATGATGCCTAGTCACATGACAAAGGACAAAGTCTTTATCGAGTCGCTTGTGGTGTTTTGTACTTCTTTGTCAACTCTTCTCGGGTCAATTCCTCCAAGCGTTAACAAAGAGGGACCAATGAAATACCATACAATGTTGAGCCTAGTACTTTTCTAAAAGGAATCAAGCATGACTAAAGCTTGAGGACCCCACAAACAACTTCAAGCAGAGTCGAACTCAACGATGAGCTGTTCCTTGGGACCCATTGACGACCATGACAACATTTGCTATCAAACCTGGCAACTTCGAAGCTTAAAATACTTAGTTTACACTAAGTATGTATTCTCAGTGTATATGCCCAGCATGTATGCCCAATATTCGCCTGATGTACGCCTAGTGTATACGCCCCAGATTGCATTCACAGCGTATACACTTACCATAGACGCCCAGCGTACATACCTCACATGTATGCTCAGCAGGTACGAATGATGCATATGCCCGACAGGCAATCCCCGAAGATGGAATGGAAACAACATTGCAGAACGAGACTTGGTACAAGGTAGCAATTCACATGAATAGAGCAACCATCAGCGTATACGGCCAGCATATACGCCTAGCATCCATTAGCGTATACACCCAGTGTATATGCCTGACATCCATAGTGTATACGCTACGCCTAGGGTCTACGCCTGCCAGATACAATGTATACGCCCAGAAAATATAACATGTTGTACACTTGTAAATTTTATTCTTTCGCACCCGATCAATGTTCCACGAGTCACCCTACCTGAGTCTAACGTCGAAACCTGTATAAAAACCCCAATTTTTCATTAGATCAGGGGGCAAAATTTGAGAAAACCAGGAGAAAATAGAGACACTAAGAACCAGAGTGGATGGCCTGATACGCTGGACTTCAACCTTGTATGCTGAGCATACAGCCTCTATGCTATGCTTAAGGTTTGAACCAGCCCACAGTCATCCATGCATCCACCGAGGCTATTCGTCCACCTTGTGTCAAAGCCACAACTACGTTAGATCGGTGCATTGTAACTCTCATTTTCAAATAGAATTGTTACATTTTCTTCCTAAAATCTATTACATTTTTGCATTAATTACTGCACGTATACTGTTTATGCCATTTCTGTTTATGCTTCGTTTGCATCAATTACGCTGTTTATGCTCTGCTTTACACCTGTTACACTGTTTACATATAACCCAGCGTAAAGCACTTCAGTGTACGTTTGGGGAAATGCTTTCCTGATCCGCGTGTGGACTACTCAAGGTACTCTGCCTTCATCAATTCCAGCTTGCCCTCAAGCAAAGGTAGGGTCTTCTGTGTGTGTCCGGAGATCTCACGGTTTCTGTTTCCTTCCAGTCGGAGACCGACGATTTCAGACGGTACAGGGTGAACACCTTATTACAATGACATCAGGCCTTAGTTGGCAGCTGAGAGAGAAAGAGGGAAAGAGAAAGAAGTGTTGCTGCTGCCAATGCCAAGATTGTGCCTTTCGTTGTCCATCCATAAGCGCACCATCGATCTTGCTCCTTGCATAGCAGCTTCCAACTCTACTCCATTTCATGTGTTTGCTCCAGATCCAATCCGTTGTTGTATGATCACCATCTGCACACACAATACAATCTTATATTAGCAAGGGGAAATGAATCATCATGTAATTAATACCTTGCTGCGGTGAAAGTCCATTGGCTAGGTTGTGGTATGGCTAATCTGGATCGGGAGATATATTGATGATGACTACCGAAGGTGTAGGGGTTAGGAAGAAAATCAAAAAAATTCGAGGCTAGGAGAAAATCGAAAAAATGGGGCCCTATACCCCCATGACTAATCATGAACCTCTGGTAGCATTAGAATGGAGAAAGGAAAGGAGTAACAAAGATAGAGAAAAAGGGATAATTATAGCATTGATGAAATGGATGTCAAGATGGAAATGAAAAAAATAAAATTAATTGCAAAATGTTAAGGAAAAGCACTTAACTAATGATCCAAATAGGAATGTCAGTGGGTCCTCCCCAAAGCAGGCTCATGCCCTTAATGCCCTGACAAACCCACATTCAAAGAGTTTGTAGGCTCTGGAAATGTTATTTGGAACAAGAGTTAAAGACTTAACCGAAAGAATTTACGAAAAAGAAAATAATGCATCAACCAAAATATATACACTATTGATACAATCGGCAATGAGGTGAATAATGGAGAGAAGGATAGAGAGAAAATGGAATGGAATCCCAAGAACAAGGTGGTATCCAGCCCCTTGTGGATTTCATGATTAATGTGACTTGGAAAATCTCATTCCAACTTCAGCCTCAAACCAACCACTTCCAGTAACTTCACATCAATGCATTTGGCCTAACCATCCACTTGGGTAACAAGAATGCCTTCCCCATGAGTCACCATCATTCCGACAAACCAAAGGGGAGAATGGGAAGCAAGAAGGGCCTTAGTTAGAGGGAACACTTTTGGTTCCATAACCAGTGCTTGTAGCCCAAGTTTATTTCGTCTAAGGGGTGTGCTTTGAATTCTCACTTAGTTGTTTATTTTTTTTTGTGTTTTTTGTCTTTATGCGTGAGAACCACACCATGCAAAGACTTCTTATTTTTATTGTCTCAGCTTCCGATAATTGGGTAACATTGGAATGGTAAGAAAACTCAAAAGGAAAACATCCAAGCACCCAAGAGAACGGCCAACACAAAAGCATCAAGTTCCTTTGAAGTCACACTCGTCTGAATCCTTGAGTCCTTCCTTAGTTTGAGAAATTCCCAGTCACCGATTCATTTAAGTTCTTATTAGAAGGGGGCTATACATTTCCAAGCCAAGAGAGACCATAGAACTTGGTGGATGAATGGATGGAGTGAACTCATTTCCTGCCATATCAAAAGAAACATACCTTAGTATCAATATTATGACTTAAAGGTAAAGACCAAACATTAGCAATCAATATGAAAATAGTTCATACCATCATTCCGAACACTTATTGAATGACAAACTTACAGGGTGGATCACACACACACACACATAAAATGAAAAAGTATAAAAATGTTGTAAAACAAAAATAAGAAAAGTTAAAGAAATTTGTAAAAAAAAACTTGTAAAATAAAAATGTTTAAAAAAAAACATGTAAAACAAAAATGTGTAAAACAAAAACTTGCAAAACAAAAATGTTGTAAAACAAAAACATGTAAAAAAAAACATAAAAGAATTGAGGGTCCCATATGGTTAGCATAGGTGGCCATATCCCCCATGACTGAGTGGAAAGGGAGAGATTCAAAATAATGAGTGTTTGTTTGAATTTCGTAGAAGTGCCCAACTTCTCACAATTGATGTTCTTAGGTTGAGGGGTGGAAGTTGGCAATGCTCATATTTCAATGTGTCTATGCCTTCATTGTTAGCATGAGTTTTCTTAGTTCGTTTCATGCATAGTTGGTTGCTCCTTTGGGTAGCTGTCAACCACGGGATGTCTATTACTGGTTGTGTGGTTGCTACATACAGGCATCTTTGCTTCAAAGTTTCAAGGCACAGCTGCTACATGGAGGCATTTCCTCCATGTCATCATTCAATGAATCACTGTATGTGATGCATGGAACTTTCCTCTTCTCGATCTTTCCACAAATATTTATCTTAGATATTTCCAAGGAAAGATCATAGATCCTAAGGCATGTGTCTACTGTACTCATCCATGCCCTTCCCATTATAATTGGGAAGTCCCCTTTGTTGTTGTTGACTTCAATCACCAGGAAATCAGCTGGGTAAGACCAACCACACACAGTGGTAATAACATCCTCCACCAATCCCAAGGGAATGGTAATGGACTGGTCTACTAGCTCTAGTTGAATGTTGCTCTTCTTAAGTTGGGGCAGGTTCTAGGCATGATAAATCTCTTGTGAAATTAAGTTGACTCTAAAACCTGAGTCAAGAAGAGCCCTATGTGGTTCATTTTCAGTGACTTGAAGTTAGATTAAGGGACTTCTAAGATCAGTTAGTTTCCTGCAAAGGTGGCCTACCTTAATCCAGTCATTTACAGTATGCATTAACATAAATGTATGCGTTAAGCTCTGTTTTTGGACGGAAGGGTGCTCCGAAGTGTCAGATGGTGGAGGAGTGTACATGGGCTCAACCACTTGTTTTTGCAAGAGTTTGTCTGGGCTTTTGGTTCTAAAGAAAGGTCTTTTCTTTTTACATTTTTCAGAACTAGTAGCAGGTTAAATATTTACAGCTCTCGCAGTGTGACATTGCTATGGTTGAGGAGGAAGTTCCCCTTGCATTGTTGGAGTAGGAGGTGTTATGAGAACTACTTGTGGAAGAGGTGTGGATGGATTTAGAGGATGGTGTGGGTATGGAGTGTCTCCCAAGGGAGAAGGAGTCCTTCTAAAGTACTCCTAAACTTGGTAGTAATGGTGGAGAGTTGTGTGACTCATAGAGTGACTTGGAGAAATCGGTTGCTGCACATAATATCCATAAGGGTTAGGCTGCCGATAAGGGTACTGATGTTTCGACGATGGCATCCCCCATGACTATGGGTATTGCCACTGCTGATGCTATCCAATGGGTTGTGGTGGAGTTCCACTTGGATAATATGTTAATGATTGGTGGAACTGCCTTGGGTTACCTTGGGGATAAGGTAACCTACGGGGTGTTTGCTGTTTGTTGAGTCTTGGGTTAAGCGCATACACCCCAGACTCCTGTAGATGTGAGATGATGGGGCAACATCCCTTAGGATGGTCATAGTGGCAGATCTCACATCCACCGTTATCGTCTGTGTCTGAATCCACAACGACATCAGATTTAGTGATTTTTCCCTTACCCTTGTTATGTGCAGGGCCTAAATCTCTCCACTTTATCTTTCCTTTGTTACTAGTTTGTTCAACCTTAGACTCTTCTACAATTTTTAAGATAGTTTCAATTTTATAGTCTAAGGGACTCCATACATCATCTACCTTAGTCGCTATTTCTGTTGTTAGCTTTTGGATTGGCAAGGTTTTCCTGTTCACCAACTCTTCGATTGGTATTCATTCTCTTCATCATAAAATTTCACTCCCTTCTTCCGAAGAGAGGGATCATAGTTGTATTCTTTCACACTTTCCATTTTTTGTAGCTCACCTTCTTCTTTTGCTACTTGTTCCAACAAGCTATGAACTTCATGGGCTCTAAGTTATGAGAGTCTCCATTGGGCATAAGTCCCAAGGGTTCATCTAGTTTCATGCCTTAGCCCATCCATGATGTGGTGAAGTTGATCCTACTGAGCGTATCCATGGCTCAGGCAACGATGTAACAGTGTGTAGTAGTAGGCCATGGCAGCATCCAAGGGTTCATGTGTACCTTGCTTCCAGCCTTGGATCTGCTTACACAAATTAGACACTCAGGAGTATGTTTAATACTTATCGTTGTAGAGTTTTAGCATTGTACTCCACCTCCTGATGGTTTCTAGTTCTAAGGACTAGTACCAATTATCTGCTTCCTTGATGAGTGTCCTTGGAGAAAACTTAAGTTTTTTCCACTCATTTTCTATATTCTGCAAGGCACATGCATTGTGGAATGCCTATAAATGATTTTGCAGATCTGCATTGTATCCCCCTTCAAATAGTGGGATATGGTTCATGTCTAAACATTTGGTCTGACTATCTTTTAAATGCCTTGTGGGAATCCTAACTGCCTTCGTTATGTCAAGCATACTTCGGGTTGCGTGTAGGGGCTCATCATGATCATCTCTTTCATGACGCTTGTGATGTCTTCGTTGTTCCCTACTCTTCCTATGTTCATGCCCTTGTCTTCTCTCTTGACTCTTTTGTCAAGGTCTTTCATTTTTCTTACTTTTATCCTCTCCATTATGCTCATGCTGGTTGCACCCAGATGTGGAAGGAGTGGATGAGTGATGTGAAGAAGGGGAAGAAGAAGGGGAACCATCATGATGATGATGTTTCTTGCCTTCTCTTCGACTGCTACGGCTCCGATCGCGATGACGATCTAAGTGCCCATCCTTAGCATGAGTGGTTGTTCCCTCTGTGAATAGTTGGTGTTCATGGGCATCAGAACCATGGTTATGTATCGTTGATCATAGGTTCTGATACCCAGCCTCCTCATCATCATTAGGAGGGGGAACATCATTTGCTAAAGAACCTGTTATAAGGGATTTCTCATCTTCTATTTCGCTAAGGACATGCAGACCTTTGCCCTTCAACTGTGTATGTTGGCTCTCCTGCCTTGAGTCTCGAATACGATGTGCTTCTGTGGGATAGTAATCCCTTGAATCAAAGTCTTTTGCAACATATTCTGCATAGAATTCTGTCATGCCAACTTGTGCCAAAGCACGGAAAAGCATGTTAGGGACTGCCCAATCTAGTGGTAACACGATGTTACCTTGCAAATCTCTCCAGCGTATCTATTCATCTTGATGGAGAATAAAATTAAAGTTTGGGATATACTCATCGGGATGAGTATATGTCAACTTATATTGTTGAGGCACTTGCTGATTTTGGTTATGTATTTTATGTTGCCGACTATCTCATGTATGGTCCTTAGGTGGTGAATTGCTCTTATGAGAAGAAGACATTGTTATCGGTGTGCTATTTCACCGTTATATAAATTCTTGTTTAATTAATTAACCTAAAGGTTTGTTTAGGCTCCCAACGATGTGAGTGATATCCTTTATGTTCTATTTAGTGCACAAATACTTAGTCCCCGACAACAGCCCCAATGATGAGTGGCGAGGTACCCATACACTGAACCATACGAAACGAGCATAGCACGTGCAATCCGGTCAAACTCCATAGACTAAGTGCCTACACACCCCATGGAACACTTGAGGTTAATTATTCATTGTCTTCCCAAACTTAGTTGTAGTTGTCACGGTGTATGGTTAAGTAAGTTCGAGGTATATGATTTTTATATCTTTTATGTTTTTCTCCTATGCTATCAAGGTGAAGGGTTCAAGAAAATAACTAACTCTAACTAATGACTAAGTATAAATTACTTAGCATCAACATCCGTTCCCACTTACTGTACACACCTTGAACCGATGCAACCGTGGCTACCAAATGCTAATCGTTACTGGGATCGCCATGCGTAACGCACATGCTCGAAGTGGTCGTACTGAGGCAGCTAACTAGGAGGAAAGGGTTGAGGAAGCTATCTAGCCTAAGTGCGATGAGCAGCTGATTCCTTGACTAACCGTACACATCTAGAACTACCACTGGGATTACCAAGCGTAGATTCTGGATACGCCACTACGTTACCAAGTAGTCACACAAGATTCTCGTAATCAAGTCATACTCATACCGCATGCGATGAGCAGCCGATTCCTTGACTAACCGTACACATCCCTAGATGCTCGTAATGAAGTCGTACTCATAACACATTCTAGGAGTTTAAGGGTGAAAGAGAAAAAAATAAATAAATCCTATTCCATGCACTGCAAGTTTTATCTAGAAAGCTCGTCTTTATTGCCCTACACAACTTGTGTTCAGGTACAATGTTGCTCGAATAAAGATCCATTCACTTTGGGACTCCTAATATGGGCACATGGAAAATATTCTATTTATGGAGTGATCAAACTACCAGAGTTTCCCTACTTGTAACTCAGGATGGGAAATAAGGGGAGTGCCGCCTCTTATTTATAGATATGATGGTGGACTGCGATATTGCGTATGCGACATCGTAGTGGACGACGCGATAACATGACGGCCGCAATATCGCGCACGCAATATTGCGGCTCATGCAAATTGTATCTCATCATATTATCTATAATTGTCTTATGGATAGGACATTCTCCTAGGCTTTTTCTTTTCCACAAACCTGGGGTTCAAAGAAAACACTTCAAACTCTTGTAGATGCAACATAAATTGGCAATAGCCCTATGGATGTTCATATTGGAAAATGTCACATCGATCATCTTCTTCTACACTTGAGTCTGTAACCTCCTCTACTAGAGCCATTTTCTATTTTTTCTTATAGGTGTTACTATCATTTCATTGTTCTTTTTCCTCCTTTTTTTTTATCACTCAATTCTTCTTGCACTACATTCTCTCCTATGATTTCCAAGTAGGTTGTAACCTTTTCATTGATTGACTCCCACATCTTATTAAGGCTTGCTTCAAGCTTGGTGATGGCTATTTGTATTGGCAAGGTCTGTTGTGAAATCAATACATCAAGAGCTTCCTCTTATTCCTTATTATACATATGGACTTCTCTTGCTTGAAGAGTTGGGTCCTAGTTATATTCCTCAACACTCTCCCTTTGGCATAACTCTCCCTTTTCTTTTGCCACCCACTCAATTAGCCTTTACATTTGATGGGATTTTAGTTCGTATAACCAACCTTGGGCATAAATCCCAAGGGTTGTCCTTGTTTGATTACGAAGCCCATCTATGATGTGGAAAAGTTGCTCTTTTTGATATGGCCTGGGCATCTATATAGTAGAGAATAGTATCTATCCAAGGCCACATCCAAGGATTCATGACTTTTTTGCTTCCACCCTTGGATTTTTTTTCTTAGATCAAATACTCTCTTATAGGTTTGGTATTTTTTGTTGAAAAGCTCAAGCATTATGAACCATTGATGGATAGAATCTAGTCTAGATCCAACGATCTATATCAACTTGCCACTTCTTCTATGAGTGTCCTAGGGAAGAGCTTAACCTTTTCCCACTTACTTTTGATATTTTGCAAGGTGCAAACATCATGAAAGGCCTATAAATGATGTTGAGCATCAAAATTATAGTCTCCCTTAAATTTTGGAATGTTGTTCATTGAAATGTTTTTTATGCAACTTTCACTTTGATGCCTATGGGGTATTATAACTACCTCCTTTATATATGTCAAGCTCCTAGTAGCCAATAAGGGTTCATCATCATCAAAATTTTCGTGGTGATGTTTTCCATTTCTATTTTTTTAATAGTGATGCTTTCACGCATGTTCACGTAGATGATCTCATTTTTTTCTACTTCTATCCTCATCTTGACCTCTTCTTTTATACCTATATTCATCTTTTTCAAAACTAAATGTTAAAGAGGAAGAAGAAGATGGAGAACTGGGAGGATCACCATGGCTCCTAAATCTTCCCCCATGGTCCATTGATCTATCTTTCCTAGGTTTACAGGAGGTCTTAGGCCTTAAAGCCCTCCATTTCTTCTAGAATTATTTGCCTTAGGTGAATGTAGTCCTTGAGTGTAGTAAGAATGGAAATGAGCATATGAAATCCCTAGTTGAGGTTGTTCACCCCAATTCTCTTCAGTATAAATCCTATTAGTTCTCTAATAAATGTTTTCATCATACGATGCATTATTGGTGCTATGTAAAGGAGACATGCTTTCAATTAATAATGTGTGTGACCTAAAATACTAATATTTTCAAAAAGATAAATTGTTAATATCATTACAATGATTGTTAGTGATTCACTAACTCCTAGCTAGCATGCGTAGTTAACTAAAGTCCACAAAAATAGCGCTAGTGATGAGTAGCGAGTATATCTTATATTCAACCATATGAATCACTAGCATCTAGTAAGAAATCTAGTCAAATTCCAAAGACTTTAGGTTTCTAAGTACACTAGTTCTTGGAGGTGAAGCTAACCATTGCAATCATTGTCTTCTCAGTGCCACTTGTAAAGTGCAAGAATATGGTTAAGTGTAACTAAGTCACATGATTTCTATCATTTTATCTTTTATGAATTAAGTTGTATAAGAACAAGAATAAAGTAATCAAATGCTTAAGTAATCTAATAGCTATCTAATATTTAACTAATCCTTACAGAAACATCTATTCCCACTTTTTGTACACATCCTAAACACATTATAGTGCCACTGGGTTACCAAGCGTTAACTGGGATTACCAAGCATTAAACATATCTTCAAAGTGGTTTTAATTATGTTTTCTATTTAATTAATCTAATTAATTACTTAAAAAATTAAAGTAAATTTCATGAATATTATATGTATAAGGAAACAATTAATCTATTCCAATTTTTGTAAGGTTTAATCATAAAATTTTATCTTTATTGTTGTTCACACTGACGTGCTTAGGTAAATTAATGCTCAAATAAACTTTTGTACACTCTTTGACTCTTACTGTGAGCACTCACAAAATATTCCCTTCATCTAACAATGTTAAGGGATTAACACTTGCACTTTCATCCAATTTCTTCATTGGTACTAGTTTTATCATGAAGAAAAAAGGATTGAAGAAAGCAGATGCCTCTAGGTTACGAGTAGGTATGCATACTGAGATCTTATGAATTACATTTAATTAGTTTGAAATACCTATATTTTTGTAGTCATTATGTTGATGCACTGCCCAAATTGGGTAGTTGTTTATCTTCCAAGAAATTTTAGTAAGACTTGTTAGTGAATATTTGTACATCTTCCTTCTACTTGTTTGTTATTTTATTATCTGAGCATGAGTCTTGCCAAACAATAACTTATATTGTTTTGTATCTTCGCTGTTCTTTCGTATGAAAAGCTGCAATTTGGTTGGTTGTTTATCATGTGAAAATTATTTTTACTTCTGACCATTTTTAGTCCATGAGGTAATGCTTGTTGACATAAGTTTAGTTCTAGTAGGTTCATATCAGGTAGCGAGCTGCCCATAAAGTTAGCATGAAACTTGTTGTTTATTAGAAAAAGATCACCCCAATTTGATGGAACAAACGCAATGATGATAATGAATTTTGTGTAAATTTAAAAGATTAAAATCAGCTCAACCAAAGGAGAAAACTAATTTGGTGTGTTGGTACTAAGCTTTCAACAGCTTTTGTGGATCGTATTTTCCTAGGAACACGCATCTTCAATTCTTTTCAAACTAGGAAAAAATTTCTTGGGAATTATGTATGTTTATCAACCAATGGTTCTTTGGTGAAAAGCATGAAATTACTTTCTTAGGAATAATTATGAAGGTTTCATTCATAGGTTACATAGTTTTGTTAGGCTTCTAAATTGTCAAATCAAGAGAATTTGGCTACAAGATAGCCAGATATCTTTCTTCCATTTATTCAAATGTGGAAAAGGTTGCAGTAACATCCAAAGACACGTTATCTGTGTACAAATACCATTCTACATCTGCTTGACGACTTCATTATGATCTTATTTTATTTTGGCCAAGAGGCCAACTACCAGCTGACTAAAGAGGGTCCTTCTTTATCCTGGTAAATAATGTTTTTGGTCACAACACCAAGTGGGAGTTTCCCTGTCACCGTAAATAATTTTTTTAGTCATAATGCCAAAGGGAAGCTTCCTGGTTACAAGAAAGGAAGTGAGGGTTAGCTACCTAATCATGGGAAATTTCTTCCTTTTTTAAAAAAAAAGATCCTAATTTACTTATAATTGAAAGTCAGAATGTCTTAAATGTTTTAGTTTTATCCATGATTGACCAGTTCATTTTGTCATCATGAATGCAAGTTAAGAAGATCCTAACATTCTAAAATCTAATATAACTTAACCAAATAAGATCTTTAGAATTTTCTATTTTCATGGTCACTGACATATTTTAGAGTTTACTTTTGCAGGGAAAGGAGGTTTTTTATATTTATATGAGCCACGTTGGTGGGCAGCCTTGATAACTAGTAAGTAATATATCTTCTACTATGGTAATTTAGTTAATTGTGTGCCCATTCTTATTTTTTCATTTCTTTAGACCATTCCTGTTATCAACCTTGGTCTAGTTATACGTAAGGGATCATGAGTTTGCTATATTTTAATAAATTACTAAATTAGTGTTTAATAAACTCTTAACATTACGAATATTTTCTGGTACTTGGTTTGAGTATTGCCTTTGATTGAATAATGATAAAAAAGTTTGTCGATTGGTAGTGAACGAAATGGTAATTTCGATTATTTTTTATTAAATCCATTTTGATGACANTTTAAGAGGGTTCACTATACATGTGGTTCCTTGTACATAAGTAAGCTATTTCTAAATCCATCTTTAGATTTTCTCATGGTGTCTGTATCTTTCTTAAGCTCACTTCAGATCTAATTTAGACATTGTAAATATCTTTTTGATCTTTCTAAATCAATGTTCAAGATCTTTAGTTTTTAGTTGCCATTTCAGACTANTTGATTTAGAAAGATCAAAAAGATATTTACAATGTCTAAATTAGATCTGAAGTGAGCTTAAGAAAGATACAGACACCATGAGAAAATCTAAAGATGGATTTAGAAATAGCTTACTTATGTACAAGGAACCACATGTATAGTGAACCCTCTTAAAAATCAATATCGTCATAATTGATAGCCTGTGATACTTGATGAAAATCTAATCCATCATAGTGTTCAACCTATTTAAACTAAATTTATAGGAAGAAATACAAAGAAATTAAATTTAAAAGGTAAATTTAGTAAAAGAGATTAAGAAGAGTTTTTGATTAGCTATTATATACATATAGAGAGATAGATAGAATAATTGTTTATATAGTTCTCGAAGTGTTTTTTTCTTATTCAAGATATTTTGGAATGTTTTCTCAAGATTTTCTGTGTTTTATTTTAGTTTTGTTCAAGTGGATGGACAAATGGAAACATTCTACTTTTGAAACTAAGGACTTATTGTAGCTCATAAAAACTAATTTCACCATCAATACTAACTATAATAGGGTTGATTGTATTTATTACGATGAGGATTAATGAAATTACATTGCTTGATCATTTACCCTAGTTTGGCAAGGGCTTGGGAGTCACTTTCTTTTCTGTTATATTCAATCAAAATGGCTTTTTGATGTATAGCTAGTTTTTTTTTCTTTTTGAATTATTTATAGTTCTATTGTAGTGATGCTTCTTTCTAATTTTAGGACATATATTGGTTTGGTGTAGATAAGTAATATCCCCATCATTCAAATAATGTTTTTTATTTCAAATATGTATGTGTGTAAGAAAATTCTTGGCATCTACTGTGGCTATGGTACAAGTCTAGGGGTCAAAACATGAAATTTTCAAAAGACCTAACATTACAGTCTAGAATGGCCTTACAAATGGATCATAGCTATTTATCAAGATAGTTACTATTGCTAAGTGTAGCATTAATAAATGAAAAGCCCTTATAATTTCTAAAATGTTCATCAAATGTGTAGATTCAAAGTTGAGTCTTAGATATATAACTCAAACACCTTAACAATAGGTTACAATACAATATTGTATCCATTTAATATATCAACTTTCAAAAATTAAGATCTTTTAACAAGTGAATCTCTCTCTTATTTCTACAAAATATTTTGCTTCACTCGTTATTATTATACAATTTACTTTTGTTAGGTGTGAACTTTGAACCAATGTAAGTTAATGTCTTGCACAACACTGATGTTATAGGATCAAATGTCTTCATGAAGTGATGTTGAAAAGTGTTTCCATTATAATTCATGCTTCGTAATCTGTGAAATAAAGGCTTGTTGGCAATTGTCAGTGTTATTCAACAGATCACATCAATGCATCAAACAGTGCATCGATGTGGCCTAGTTGACATAGCCTAGTCAATGAGGCTTGGTTGATGAGGCCTCATTGATGTAGCCAATCCATGACTCATCATACCCCCACGATTGAATGAAAATTTTCATCCTTTAGTTCTTTACAAAATTGTGAAGGTATGGGATTATTGACTAGCACATGACACAAAAAAACTAACATGATAAAACTAAGTGCTCGAGTGTATAGATCAACAAAATTACAAATTTGTGGTGTTCACGATAAAAAATTGAACACCAAACAAAAAATTGGACAACATGTCCTTTAATGGCATGAAGACAAGTGAAAAGATCACACGGTCCTAGGTAGTGAAGGCTCCTAAGATTTCAATGGACCTTCTCTAACTTTAGGCACATGTGATGGTTGAGTCGCTATGGTTGTCTTACTATTGTTGCAACTTTTGGAAAAAGATGAAAAGCATCCAACAATGCTTTCATCTTCTCCTCCTTACTCCTGGGATTGTGCATCATCCACATATCTTTGCCAATGTGGGTTAGAATGGGTACATTCCAAGGATAGGTAATTGCTAGAAATAGCTCCTTATCATTGATGAACTAGATAGTGAATTATTTGTGCTCAACGTCAAATGTCCCGATTGCATTTTGCAGCTCCTGGTAATCATTCATTCTCCTAGCCAAGTTCTTAGTAGTTGATTATTGATCAATGAATCTTTCCTTAAGAACTTCGAGTTTAGTGTTTGCTATCACAAGCTTTTGCTTGGTGTTCCTGTGGTGCTTGAAATCAGCCTCATGCAACAAGTACAAGCTAGCCACCTACTTTTCAAGTTCTAACCATGGTCATCCAACAATTAGCATTACTAGATTTGCGTATCAAAGATTGGCCAGTTCCATATATTTTGTCATTTCTTAAATTTGCAACTCCTTCATGTGTATCTCTCCTTCATTGTAGGCATCTATTATATCAATGATAGGCTACCACACCTCTCTTCATTGCTGGAGTTCTTGGAGGGCCTCATTTAGTTTCCCCTTAGCCACTTGGATATGTTTTTCATTCACTTCTTTCTGCAGACCAACATAGTCTTTGTAGTGATTTTTGACTCTCTTAAATTTGAGGGCCTCACTGTTTGAAGTAGTAATTTCAGTGACATATTTTTGGCATAAGGCATGGAATTCCTCCATAAAGAGATTGTGATTCTCTATTGCTAATATTCTTAATTTTGTATTTGCTCTGGCTAGCTACTCCTGCTATTGATGGCTGAATTCTTGTATTTGTTATTTATGTGCATCAACAATGTTTCATTTTCTTGGCATGTTTGAACCAAGTCCTTTCGAACTGAATAAGTCTTTGCTTCAACTATAGACTCGTTAAATATTGACATTATCATTCCCTAAACTTTTTTTAATTGTTCTTGAAGCTGTTGAAAAGATTCATCTCTTGTTATAGTAGGGTTGGGAGTATGGGATCAACAAAATTGGAAAGAAATTCATCAACTTCCATAGCCAAGTGTTGTTTTTGTGCTTAAGCTATTTCAAGTTTTCCTTTCAGGATGATACATTTTCCCTTTGCTTCAAGAGCTTCAACTAGGTTGTAGTAATGCTATCTAAAAAACTAAAGATGTTTGGAATCAGTTTCCTAGTTCCCACGAGTCAATCCAACAACTCTTCATGCTAGGTTGTACTCAATTTTTTGCTAAAAGTTCCTACAGACATTTGCACATCTCTAAGTGTGGAAATATCTAGTACAGACATTGTAGGTGCATTTAATACTTTAGCAATTCTATCAGCAACCACTTCTGTAGCTATCTCCTACCCTTAGTGTTGCATCACTAGTACAATTTCCTCCACCCTCCTCCAAGTCCATTGAAAAGAAAGAAGTATTCCCAAATATTTTTGAGAATAAATGGCATTGAGAGAGAGAGATACCATCACCTCGAGCATTGGAATTCAACCCCATGGGTAGTTACATTTGTTGGGCTGAAAATATTGGTCCACCTCCCTCCATCTAGCTAATTGTTCAAGCCACTTCATTAAGGTGACTTATCATAGTTTGATACACAAATGATTCTTCATCACTTGTTTCTATTCGTTTCTCTTGCTATTGCATGAGTTACTCTCAAATTTTATGTAGGTGCTTAATAGCAGTGCAAGCTTCTAGCATTATTTCCTAAGTAGGTGGTGGAGCTAGTAGTTACTACTCCCCTTCTTTGGACACAGTAGGCATCTTATCCTTCATCATTTCAAACCAAGAGGTAATGGGAGTATACCTGATTATGTCGTTGGCATAGCAACTACCCTTGTATTTTTGCAAAATTTTCTAATAAGGCATGGAAAGGGTAAGATTTTCCTTCCACACTCATTTTCTTTGAAATGCTTTTCTATCTTTAAATAGATTAATTATGGAAGGTTTACTAGAAATTTTTTGCTTAAAGTGGCACATTCCCAAGCAAAAAAGGTAGTTAACTTACTAGGCCTCACCGTTGGATTGAGGTGATAGGCCACTATCTTGAAGTATATGTGCCTATGTGAGCATGTCAAACTCCTTATTGTCAACCCCATAACACTACTAAGTTCACTTCTTTTTTGCATTTGGATCAGCTTGCGTTGAAAGCTTTGCTAGTTGTGTTCCAGAATTAGACAACTTAAGAGCCTATGTGATGGCTTTAGTTGAGAAGGACACATAAATGTCCTTAATCTTCACAATGGAAGCTACTTTTTTGCTGTTCTATTAGAGGTACATCTCTCCCATGTACCACTACCCACTAGAAGTGATGATTGGCCACATGGAATAGATTTACAACTATGTCTTTACCTCTAATAGAGCATTGCTTAAGAATGGCCTAAAGTTCAGTTCTTGGAGAATTGAGTGTTGGACATCACCAGGCCTAATTGTGTCGAGGCAGGCTTGTGTCAATGTAACCTCAAGTCTTGGTACAAGCCTTGGTGCCTCTCCTCACTATGATTGCTCTATTGTAGCCTCTTACTTGGGAATTTGGTGAATAGATTCCACTTTGAACTCCTCTTGAAGAGGTCCAGTTACATGGGTTTCTTCTTCCTATTCCTAGACATTTTCTTCTTAGTCCCTTCTAGGTCTAGGTCATTTCTTCCTTGGTTGAGATTATCCTCCCTCTTGCGGTCATTCTCTTCTTGGTGCCATCTATAATCACAATATGACCATGGGTTAGTAATTATTATGTAATGGGAAACAATTGGGATACCCTATCTCCTTAGGAAAGTTACACTTGGCTAAGTTGTGATTATGACTAATTTGATCAATTTTAATCATTATTTTATTTGTATTTTAATGTTAATAAGTGATTATAGTCATACTAGAGGGTGTTAAAAGGGTTAAACTCTCAAAAATTGATGGTTTAATATCATTGTTTTCATTAAACCTTTGGAGGTGTTAGTAAAATTTTCAAAGAAAAGTCATCAAAAACCTTAAAGTTTGTGGTCCCCACGATTAATAGCTTATTGTTAGTAGCTATAGGATTAAAGAATAGAGTGATTTGGACAAATGGTTAGAAAGTTATGGGCTCTAAAGGTTTTGGCCTCTGAAAAATGGCAAAAACCTCCCTCTTATTGTCAAGAAAATGATAAAAATTCCAAAGTGTGTGGGGGTATTTATATATTTTTTGTGTTGCATTGATGGGGCCTAGTTGATGAGGCCCCATCAATGTAGCTATTAACCACCATTGACTTTGGGAAAACTTGAAAAATACAAGAAGATTTTGAGTGAAATGAGGATCAAATAGAAGCCCAAAAAGCCATGAACATGATGAAAATAGTAGAAAAGTGTGTTGGAGTTAAAAAAATTGAGAAAATGGTTGGAGAATGAAATTTTATGAAATTTTAACAAGCACAGAGTTGGATGCATAATGGGACACACTAAAGATATGATTGCAACAATGTCAAAGGTAAAGAGCTTAACCATCTAAACCAAGAGATATGAAAGTGGGTCCTCCCCATAGCAAGCACATGTCCTTTTTAACCTTACATAACCTCAACTAAGGAGTCTATGGGCCCCATAGTTGATTATTAATTATGAAAAGTTAAGGGCCAACTCAGAAGAATCTATCCAAGAATTTCAACACATCAAACTAAGACATCGAGCATAACATGGAAATTAGCTCTGAGGTGAGTGATGAATAACATAAGTGGATGATTAAGATGATGGAATAGAGTTCCAAATCATGGTCACATGAAGTTCCTTATGGAAATTATGTTTTAAATGACTTGATAAAGTCCAACCTTAGTCCAACCTTAGTCCAAACCAAAACCAACCACTTTCAATGACTCCGCATTTCCATCCTAAGAATAGTCCAACACTCAAAACATAAGAATGCACCATAGATTAAACACTATTCCTTATTTAGGGGGATGTAGAAAGTGAAGAAGGGCCTTAGTTAGAGGGGACCTTCAAGCATGGGGAACATGTCTTTCTAGTCCCATAACTAGTGCGTGTAGCCCATTATTCTGTCTAAGGGGTGTGCCTTGAATTCCCATCTTGTTTTTATTTTTTTTATTTTTTTATAGGAATCACACCATGCAAAGACCTATCTCAACTTCCTACCATTGGATGATGTTGAATGATAAGAAATCCATGAAAATAAACTAGCATATAAGTAAAAAGGAAAAAAGAGTATTGAATCCCCTCAAAGTCATATCATTTTCAAACCTTTGAATCCTTTCCAAGTTCAAAGACTACCAAGGTAACAAATTTGTTTAGAGTTTTATTAATGAAAAGGAACTACATATTCCCAAAACAAGGAAAACCATAGAGTTTATGGATGGGTGGATGATGTGAACTCATTGCTTGTTCTATGAAAAATATACCATGACTCAGTCATTAGACATTAGAATTCAAAAATAGAAACTAGACATTAGCAATGAAAACATTAAGCACAAACCACCATTAGTAAATAGCAACATTGACACTATTTCCTGTGATAATAAAGCACTTTTATTAGCAAAAATAACAAAAGGTCACATCAAAATAAAGTAAAATATACAAGAAACTATAAAATATTCAAGAAATATAAAAACATACTAATGATGTTGTAAAAAAAATTGAGAAGATCAATAGAGTGAAAAACCAAAAAGGGGTAAAAATCAACAAAGTGTAAAAAAAATGCATAAAATAAAACAAGTGAAAAACTGAGGATCCATTTGTATGATTAGCATAGACGACCATCTCCCCCAAAACTAAGTTGAAAGAAGGAGATGCAAAATATAGAGTGTGGTTGTCCATTCAATGAGGTATTAGTCGTACTGGCATGCTTTGGCTCAAGGAAAGGTTTCACTTGTTGGATATTGACCAACTATTTTTTGCTCAAGCTCTCAGGTTTGTAGATAAACATGGCCCCAAAATATTTCGTTAATTATATAAGGTCCCTTCTACAACATTTGAAACTTTGTTTCTTGAGGTACATGTATGGAATTCTAATAGAGAACCTTCTCTCCATATTGAAATTTTACTTTCCGTATTCTAAGGTCATGATGATTTTTGTTAAATTCCTTGTGCACTTCATTCAAAGATAGGGCCACTAACCAATTTTCATCTAGCACATTTAGGTTGATCAATATTTCTCTTTATGCTAGGCTTAGGTCAAGGTCCAAGTCATAGGCTATTAAAAGTGTATGGAGCTTAGATTGAACTAGAAGTGTTGGAAGTTTTCTATATACTAACTCATAGGGAGAGTAGCCTATAAGGATTTTCCAAGTTGAGTGGTAGGCCCTAAAGGCATTGTTGAGTTTTGTACTCCAAACTTTCTTATATTTACTTACAGTCCTTGTTAGGATCTTTGTGATCTCCTGATTGGTAACTTCTTCTTGATTGTTGGCTTGGGGGGTGATAGGGTGTTGTTAATTTATTTTTAACCCCCAAGGATTGCATTAGCTTTCAAAATATGGCACTTGTAAAATGGGTTCCATTATTAGAAATCAGTTCATGTGGCACACCAAACCTATTTACGATGTCTTCTTGTACAAATCGAGTAGCAATGGATGATGTATAGCCAACGATGACTATTGCTTCCACCCATTTGGTATAGAAGTCAATGGTGAAAATTATGTAGGCCTNATGAAGTACTTAGCCTAATGAAGAAACTATTATTTCTTTGTAAAGTCTTGATCTTATGACATCTCCTAAGTGAGAAGGTAAGTGAGGATGTCATCATACAATTTTGATTTGGTGGGCATGTGGTCATTTATCACTCCGATAAAGAGGAGTTCATCTGAAAACTAATTAGAGTGCAAACTCTCC
>MNCI01015740.1:550918-573640 GCA_015680685.1 Gnetum montanum | reverse complement strand
CTCGCCACTCATCAGCTACTCTTCTTATGAGCTAGTGTTTGGAAAACTTCCAATACTTCCAATCCATTTGAGCTCCGTATACTTTCAACAGCTTGTGACTTAAACCTTAACTTGAGCCTAGCACAAAAATAAAGATTGATCAACCTAAATGTGGTAGATGAACATTGATTAGTGGTCCTATCTTCAAATGAAGTGCACAATGCATATAACAAGAAATGTCATGATCTGAGAATACAAAAAGTAAAATTTCAACCTAGAGATAAGGTTCTCTACTGGAACCCCACATACGTACCTTAGAAAAAAAAGTTCCAAACATTGTGGGAGAGACCTTATATAATTGATGAAACCTTTTCCTCTAGGGCCATGTTAATCTACAAACATGAGAGCCCAAACAAAAGTAGTTGGTCAACATCCAACAAGTGAAACCTTTCCTTGAGCCAATGCAAGCTAGTGTAACTAATACCTTATTGGATGGACAACCATGCTCTATATTTTTGCATCTCCTTATTTTAACTAGGATGTAGGGGAGATGACCATCCATGCTAACCATGCACATGGCTCCTCAATTTTTCACTTTTTTTTACACATTTTTGTACACTTTATTGATTTTTACCCTTTTTTTGGTTTTTCATTCTATTGATTTTCTCAATTTTTTGTTTTACAACATTGTTAGTATGTTTTATATTGCTTGAATATTTTATATTTTCTTATATATTTTACTTTATTTTTGTGTGAATTTTCATTATTTTTACTAATAAAAGTGCTTTATTACCATAGGACACAGTGTCACTGTTGTTTACTAATGATGGTTTGTGCTTAATGTTTTGATTGATAATGTTTGGTTTCTATTTTTGAAGTTTGATGTTTTATGCCTAAGACATGGTTTATTTTTTCATGGAATAGGAAATGAGTCCATGACATCTACCCATTCATAAACTCTATGATTTTTCTTATTTTGAAAATTTGAGGTCGCTTCCATTAATTAAATTTTTAATAAATTTGTGACCTTGGTAGTTTCTAGAATTGTCAAGGGTTCAAAGGTTTGCATAGAGTGTAACTTCAAGGAAACTTAATACTCTTTTGTACTCTTCTCCTTGCTTGGGTGCATGAGTGTTTTTATAGACTTCTTACCATTCCGTGTCGACAAATAACAGAAAGTTAAATAAAGTCTTTGCATGGTGTGGTTTCCATCCATAAAAAAAAAGCCATGATGGGAATTCAAAGCACACTCCTTAGAAAAATAAATGGGCTACAAGCACTGGTTATGGTACTAGAAAGATATGTTACCCATGCTTGAAGATCCCCTCTAACTAAGGCCCTCTCTCACATCTTGCTTCTCTTTTCTTCTCTTTATGGAATGGTGGTTATTTTGTGGGAGCACTCTTGTGTCTTGAGGGGGTGGATTAGTCTTGGAGTGGTGATGTGAAGTCACTGAAATTGGTTGGTTTTAATATAGACTACGGATGGATCTTCTAAGGTCATTTTAAATACAAACTCCTCAAGGGACTTCTTATGACCTCAATTTGAGATTCCATCCCACCTTCTCCATCATTCATCTATGCTACTCATAACTCACCTCACTACTAGTTTCCATGTTATGTGCAATGCATTTATTTAATGCATTGGAATTCTTGGATAGATTCTTCTAGGTTGGTATTTAACTTTTCATAATCATTAATTGACTTTGGGGCCCATGAACTCCTTAGTTGTAGTTATGCAAGGGCAAAAAGGACATGTGCCTAGTATGGGGAGGACCCACTTACATATCTCTTGGTTTGAATAGTTAAGCTCCTTACCTTAGACATTGCTACAATCATATATTTCATGTTGTGCACCCAACTCTATGCTCCTTAAAATTTCATAGAACTTCATTCTCTAGTCATTTTCTCAATTTTCTAAATTTTCTGAACTCCAACACGCTCTTCTACTCTTTTTATCATGTTTGTGGCTCTTTGGGCTTTCATTTAACTTCCATTTCACTCAAAAAATCCTTATAGTTTTAGAGTTTTCCCAGAGTCAATGGTGGTTAATAGCTACATCGACTAGGCCTAGTTGACCTTATTGACAAGGCATCATTAACTACATCCCATTGACACAATGTAACAACTCTATAAATACCATCAAACATTTTGAAATTTTTATCATATGCTTCACAATAAGAGGATTTTTTGCCATTTTTCAGAGCCTAAAACCTTCTAGAGCCCATAACTTTTTGATTGTTTGTCCAAATCACTTTGTTCTTCAATCTTGCAGCTACTGAAGGTAAGCTCTTCATCATGGGGGCTACAAGCCTTAACATTTCTAATGAAAATTTTGTCCCCCCAAAGGGTTAATGGATACAACAATATTAAATCATCACTTTTTGAGAGTTTAACCCTTTCAAAAACCTTCAGTATGATTATAATCATTTATTAACATGAAAATATAAATAAATTAATAATTAAAATTGATCAAATCAACCAACTTTCCTAATGAGATAAGATATCTCAATTGTTTCATGTTACACAATAATCGCTAACCCATGGTCATGTTGGGACTACAGATGGCATCAAGACCAAAATGATTGCAGGAGGGATGACCATTTCAATAAAGGAAGAAATGATCTAGAACTAGAAGGGGCTAGCGAGAATAGGCCCAGGAATAGGCAAAAGAAACCCATGCAATAGAACCTCTTCAGAAGAAGCTAGAAGTGGAATTAGTTTGATAAATTTTCAAGGAAGACACTACAACAAAAAAATCATAATGAGAAGAGGCACTAGGGCCCATACCAAAACTTGAAGTCATACTAACAAAATCTTGCCTTAACATAATTAGGCCCTATGATGTCCAATGCTCAATTCTCCAGGAACTAAACTTTGGATCATTCTTAGAGCATGCTTCAGCGGAGGTAAAGACATAGTTGCAAACCTATCCCATGTGGCCAATCATATCTTCTAGTGAGGAGTGGTACATGAGAGAGATGTACCTTTTCTGGAACAATAGAAAGAAAAATTCCACTATAAAAATAAAGGATATTTAGATGTCCTACTTGGCTGAAGCCATGACACAAGCTCTTGGGTTACC
The DNA here is from genome assembly GCA_015680685.1 of Gnetum montanum. NCBI lineage: Eukaryota > Viridiplantae > Streptophyta > Gnetopsida > Gnetales > Gnetaceae > Gnetum > Gnetum montanum. The sequence goes on along the minus strand of MNCI01015740.1, from coordinate 570,577 downwards.
TAATTCTAAGATAAAACTGGTAGAACTCTCTACATAAGCTGATTTAGAGGTGAAAAAGAAGTGGACCTAATGGTGTTATGAGGTTTACTACAAAGAGTTTGGTATGCTCACATTGGTGGAACACGTATACTTCAAGATAGTGGCCTATTACCTCAATTTGATAGTGAGGCCCAATAAGGTGGCTACCTTCTCTACCCAAGCATGTGCCACTTTAAGTGGAAAATTTTTGGCAAACATTTTACAATTAATCTATCTAGAGATAGAAAATCATGTTAAAGAGAATGAATATGGAAGGAAAAATCTTCCCTTCCCATGCCTTATTAGAAAACTTTACAAAAGTGTAGGAATAGTCTACTATGCAAATGACATAATTAGGCATACTTTCATTTTCTCTTGGTTCAAAATGATGAAGGAAAAGATTCCTACCATTTCTAAAGAAGAAGAGTAGCAACTGCCACCTCCACTACCTACTTAGGAAACAACATCAGAAGCCCACACTGCCATGGAGTGCCTACGTAAAATTTGAGAGCAACTCTTGCAATAGTAGGAGTAGCATGTGGGAACGAGTGGTGGAGATCCATTTGTGTATTGACTTGCAATGAGTCACCTTAATGAAGTGGCTTGAATAATTAGTCAAATGGAGGGAGGTGGACCAATATTTTTAACCTAACAAATATAGCTACTCGTGAGATTGAATCCTAGTGCTTGAGAGGTGATAGTGTCTTTTTCTCAACACCATCTATTCCTAGAAATATTTGGAAATTTTGCCTCCTTTTTGGTGGGCTTAAAGGAGGGTGAGGAGGCAACTGTACTAGTGATGCAATACCAAGGGTAGGAGACAATTGTAGAAGTGGTTACTAATAGAATTGTTGAGGCATTAAGCACATTTGTAATGTTTGTACTAAACATTTTTGCACTTAGAGATGTGCAGAGAGTTGTAGAAACTTTTAGTGAAAGATTAAGTGCAACCCAACAGGAAGAGTTACTAGACTGACTAGTGGGGACTAGACAACTGATTTTGGACATCTTTGATTTTTTAGATAACATTATTACAACCTAGTTAAAACTACTCAAAGAAAAGGGAAAATGTATCATCTTGGAAGGGAAAATTGAAATAGCTCAAGCACAAAACCAACGCTTGACTGTGAAGGTTGCTGAATTGCATGCCTGTTTTACTAACCTTGCAATCCTCAACCTTGCAATAACAAGAGATGAATCTTTTCAGTAGCTTCAGGAGTGATTAAAATAATTTGAGAAGGAAATGATGACATCCATCTTTAACTAATTTGTAGCTGAAGCAAAGAGCTATTCAGTTCAAAAATACTTGGTTTAGACATGTCAAGAAAATGGAACATTGACTGCAGAAAACCATCACTTGTAGAATATTGATGAAAAAAAATATCAGATGCAAGAATTCATCCATCAATAGTAGGAGCAGCTAGCCAAAGTGAATACCAAATTGTAGAAATTGGTAGTAGAGAATTACAATCTCTTAATGGAGGAAGTTCATGCCTTACAGTAGAAATCTTCTATTGAAATTGTTGCCTAGAAAAATGAGGCTCTCAAATTTGAGAGAGTCAAGAATCACTATAGAGACCAAGTTGGCTTGTAGAAGGAGGTGAATGAGAAACATATCCAAGTGACTAAGGAAATAGTAAATGAGGCCCTTTAGCAACTCCAGCAAGGAAGAGAAGTGTGGTAGCTTATCATTAATGGGATAGATGCCTACAACAAAGTGGAGATATGCAAGAAGGAGTTGAAAATAGAAAAGATGATAGAATATATGAAACTAGCTAGTCTCTGATACAAAAATCTGGCAATGCTCACTGTTGGACAATCACAGTTCGAGCTTGAAAAGTAGGTTGCTAGCTTATAATTTTTGTATGAGGCTAAGTTCAAGCACCATAAGGACACCAAGAAAAAGCTTATGATGACAAATGTTGAACTTGAAGTTTTCAAGGAAAAATTCACTGATTAATGATCAACTACCAAGAACCTAGCCAAGGGAATGAATGATTACTAGGACTTGCAAAATGCAACTAGGGCATTTGACATTGAGCACAAACAATTCATTACCTAGTTCGTCAATGATAAGGATCTATTCCCAACAATTTTCTATCATTGGAATGTGCCCATTTTGTCCCACACTAGTGAAACTATGTGGAATATGCATGATTCCAAGAGTAAGGAGGAGAAGATGAAAGAGTTATTGGATACTTTTTGTCTTTCATCAGAAGTTGCAATAGCAACAGGATAGCCACAACAACCTCAATTGCTACATGTGCCTAAAGTTGAAGAAGGTTCGTTAAAGCCTTAGGAGCATCCACTGCCTGGGACCATGTGATCTTTGTAATTTTATTCATGCCATTATAGGACATGTTGTTTGATTTTTTATTTGGTTTTCAATTATGTGTCATGAACACCATAAATTTGTAATTTTGTTGATCCATACACCCAGGCATTTAGTTTTGTCATGTTGGTTTTGTTGTGTCATGTGCTAGTCAATAATCCCATGCCTTCTCAATTTTGTAAAGAACTCAAGGATGAGTTTTCATTTAGTCATAGGGGTATGATGAGTTGTGAATTAGCTACATCGATGAGGCCTCATTGACTAGGCCCCGCTGACTAGGCTACATTGACTAGGCCCCATCGATGCATCATTTGATGCATTGACATGACCTTGTTGATGTAGGGCCTATTTTTACCTATAAATACATGCCAATCTACCATGTTTAGGCATCATCTTGTCATAGTTGTAATAAATATTTTGTAGTTTTTACATTAAAAAGTTAGAATATTTTCCTGAGTGCCCACAATAGGAGTCATTGAGTGTATGGATCTTTATTCGAGCATTGTTTTCCTTGAGCACAACAATGTATGTGGCAATAAAGATGAGCTCCTTAATAAGCCTTGCAGCATTTTGGATAGCCTATATATTTTATTCATGCATTGAATGTTTTTAGTTATTTATTCAATGTTTCTCAATAATTAATCCAATTAAGTAAATAAGCAAGATAAGTTAAATAGTGATTTAGTAAACACATAAATATGACCATTTTGAACATGTGTATGACATTCGGTAATTCTAGTAGTGCTTAATTCTTGGTAACCCCACAACGTTATATGTGTTGAGGATGTATACGACAAGTGGGACCAAATACTTATGTTAGGAATAGTTAAACAATAGTTAGCTAGTTTGATTAAAGTAGACATTAAATTCCTTTATTCTTTATCCTATTTATTTCAAGTACCAAAACCATAAAATATAAAATGATAAAAATCATGTGCCTCAATTATACTTAAACCATACCCTTGAGCTTCACAAGTGTAGTTGGGAAGACAATGAATGTTCTCAATGCCTAGTTTACTTCCTAGAGGACCAGTGCACTAGAAAACTATATAGTCCATGGAATTTGACTAGATTTCACATGAATGCTGTGTGATTCATATGGTTGAGGGTAGGGGTATGTCATTGCTCATCACTAGCTTTCTTAAATATGCCCAAAAAAGGGTTTCAAAACCCTTAAAACATTGCAATGTTGTGGCAAATAGAAAGAAAATATGTGTTTCCATGGTAGCTAAAACAATTCAGCTATCATCAATTGATTCGTACCTGCTCGCTTAATGGTCATGAATCTCATTTATTTTGCCAAAACTCTAATAAACTACTTCACTCGCAAGGTTCCAATTTCGATGCTTACCAAACTAAAGGACTCGTACTTGGCAAGTTAAGATGATTTGTCTCAGATTATTTGCAAAAATTGCAACCCTACAAGTACTCATAAAAATCTTGCAAGTTTCATAATACTAGCTTAGGGTTAAGGCTTTCAACATCATGTTTTTAAGATCTATGTTTTCATTGCCCTTGCACTTGCACTTGAGAGCAGGATGTTACACTTGTGCTTGAGAGCAAGATGTTACACTTGCACTTGAGAGAAGATCAACATCAATTTTCTATTTAAGTATAATATTTTTATGTTTTTCTTTTCTTTACCATCGATGTTATTTTATTGATAATGTTTTTTTGTATAAAGATGTTGCATGCGTCTGTTTTTCTTCTCCAACTTTTCGTTTAAAATTAAACCTTTTTAGATGATTTTAATGCTTGGAATATGTCAAATTTCAAGATTTTTATGGTTGTTTTCAATTACAGAAATCCTAATATACAAATTAGTTTATTTAATTAATTTCATGTCAACATTTAGTCATTTGTGGATATTTTTTTATATCTGTTCTAAATTCTAACCCAAGATTCAGTTTACGATAGGTGTTCCTTCTTTCATAATCTTTTCTAATGAGTGGTTAGATATTTCTAGGTCATCAATAAATTACTTTGCCTTAATTTTAGAGCAAGATCAATTTTCTATACACGTTTTGGTTGCAATTCTGTTTTCTTGCCAACCCTATCCCAAGGTTTGTATCACTTTAACAATGTCTTCATGAAAATTTAGCAAATTCTTGAATTTTCTCATCTAAAATTGGTAATGGAATTGTAGAAAAAATTTATATTCTCATGCTTTTTTACTGGTTGAAAATCAAATTCTTTGATTCATGGCTAAATTAAATTATGTTTTGTGAATTTTTTGTTTTTTAATGCTTTTTTGGAGAAACACCAAGTAAAGTTATGAATTTTTTGTTATGAAAATAACTAAATATTATTGTAATATAAGGTTTTTGATTTTTTGAATTATTTTTAAGGTTTACATTGACTATGGTCTTGCTCAATTTGGAGTTGTAATGAAGGATTTATGGTTGCTTTACTTAGGTTGTGTAGTTAGGGTTTGTGCCATTTTCAGATTTTTATGAATATTCATGAATTTATTTTGAAAAAATGAAATTTTTTTTGAATTTTATATGGCTATGGGTGTGTAGGAATTGATTTAAGCTTTAAAACATTGGTGGAATCACTTTTTTGGAGCCCAAACGAATTTTTGACGATTTTTTTGGCAATCCTGTGCAAAAGGGGGTTTATGGTGACAACTACGTTTGTGCTCTTTTTGTTGTATCATGTAATAATGGTTGTAAATTTTTGTTTATATGGACTATGGCTAAAAATATTGTGATTTTAGGATTCCTTCATGGTGGGATCACTGAAATTGAAGCTAGGATGAATTTTGAACGAATTTTTATCTATGGCTATGTAAATTAAGCTTAATTTGGGTTGTAGCAATTACCCCTAGGAGATGGGTAGCATTGACATGCTTAGTAATTTTTCTAGTCAATGTCCCATGCTCCTAGGGAGGCCTAAGGATGTTAAAAATGCTCTAATATTAGTTACATGGCTATAAAGAATTTTTGCTATTTTTCGTAATGTTTGTCCTATGGCTATTTTTAGGTCTTAAGTGCTTTGTCCACATCAACTAAGGCATGATCTAGGATGTAACATGTTATGGTTGATGTTCAAAGGCTGGTAAGACTATAATAATGTTTTTTTAGAATTTCTTGAACAAATTTAAATAACACAATTTTTTTTTACAATGGCTAATTTCACCCCCAACTAGGATGTTTGGTAAACTTGTCAAGAAATTGTAAGTGTTCTGTAACGGTCCTAATAATGTTCTTATTCCCCATGAGGGCTCCTTTTGAAACCCATACTCATCGTGGTTGAGCTAGTTGGCATCTTATGTTGCATTAGCCAACCCAAAGCAAACACCCCTTTACTTGACATGTTCTTGGAGAGGGGCTCACTATGGTTTTGACCAGGGGCAAGGGAATTTCTTACCTACATCTTGTAGAATTTTAGTGTGATACTATGATCACACTTGTGTGTAGATGTGGATGGGGTTATAGTAGAGACCTTACTTCCTAGGTTTGCAAGGCTAATCGTCAAGTTCATAACTAACAATCTAGAAACCCAGGCAATAGGAGAGTCAATAGACTAAGGACACTATCGATACATATTACCTTTCAGACATTTGGAGGATGCCAAAGTATTCTGAGTACAATGCTGATAATACTTTGATGGTGGAACATAGAGTCCACACCTTGTTTCAGAATCCTCTAGGAAATGTGTATTTCCTACAAGGGTAAGGATGGTTATTATAGGTTTTAAGGTTTTGGCTTTATTAGTTTGGTCACTCATAACTTGTTAGTTTTACATGCATCTTGTAGGTACAGGGTTAATGATTAAGGCTTAATCAAGGATGATCAAGTCTTTGAAGTGTTCAAAACTACATTAAATGAGTTTACCAAGGGTCCTAAGATTAGAACTGTTGTATATGAACAGTTAAGATGGACCTTCAATGAATACATGAATACATTAACCCTATTTACAAGAAGTATGTAGCTACCAAAGTAGTACATAGTTGGTAGGTGGCCCCCAAGAGCATTAGAGATAAAGGCATTACCACTAGGAACTTCACACAAGCCTCACTGAGCAAGAAGAAGAAAGGTAAGAATAACAATGGTTTTCTATGTTATACATAAGGCTTTATAGCTATTTGGGTCTTAAGTGTCCTATGGTCTTAATCTATGGCCTAAATGTACCTGTAATAATGCTAGGAAGTTATCATTAGCTTGCAAGGCCTTCCACTCCTAATGTTATTGTATTCCTTTCCAGATGCTCCATGGATACTCTCACCCTAAAGTTTGACGATGTGGGACTAACATAGGAGTTGTTGATGGAGTAAGCATCTAAGGACATCCAAACAAACATCATGCTCATAGGTTTGCTTGATGTCTTCATGGCACCTAGCCCTTCCATCCCTTCTATAGAGAGGCTAAATGTCATTAACTCCTTTGATGTAGGAGCCAATTAGTTCTGCACCATAGTATGAGGCATACCAATTTTCATTTCCATCAATGAGACAACCTTCCATGACTTGTTTGGTGTTCTCATTGATAGGATGAAAGTTGCCACTAAACCAGTGAAGGAGGTTGGCCATCGTAAGAAGTTAAGAAGTGGTTTGGTACCAAAAAGGACCACTTTGGACTTGCCTTGGATGGATTCACGAATTCTAAATTAAAGGAATCTTATCCTTTTTTCAAATCCCAAACATTTCCTAAACTATTTTCACAAAAGAAGGTAATTAGTATTACATAGGGATGGGCCTTCAAGAAGGTCTTGATGGAGGGTACTTGTTTCAACTAGGCTACTTCCTTGGCTAGGGCCTCAAGGATGAAATCCTTAAACTCTACAAAGACACCTCTATGATAATCCACATGCATAATGTATTTTTTGCAAGTTATCTAAAGAGATTCATGGAGTTCTTGGTGGTTAGTAGGAATGGATGATGGGGAAGCCAGAACCCAAGCCAACTCTCTAGGCATTGGATAAAGCATCTTTATCCAACTACGTAGGACCATAATCCACCAGAGGACATGGGAGACTCATTGTCTATTACCATAAAAGGATTTGATGGTAAGTGATATGAATCCCTTGATGGCATGGGGGTGGAGCCTTTGACAATTCTAGTGAACATTAGGCAAGCCCAATAGTTGCATTATAAGGCTAACGAGGTAGCTAGGGCTAAGTTTAAATGGCTTGCAAAGGAAGTACCACCAAAATCATAGCCACCCACTAAGAAAAAGATCCTTTTCTTATCTACTTAGTGTCTTTTGGTTTAGTAGCTATTTTGTAGACATAGTTTTGCACACACATGTGTTCTTCAAGTTTGTTATGGATTGGTATAGGGATCATGCTAATATTTTGAACTTTCAGCCCACAACTACTTCATTTATTATTATTAGTAATGCATAGAATCTTTTGTTTCTCGATAGTGATAGATTCATATTTTATGTTTTGTGTTGGAGTGATAATAGTTGTTGAATTTTGTGTAGGATTAGGAGACATTATTTTTGTGAGGAAGGGGTTTCACCAAATTGGCCTTGCCCTAGTCTTGATGAACTAGTAGGTCTACTAGTTTTATTCATATGTGTGGAAAATATCTTAAAGAAAGGATATTTTTGAGACTTATGCTTAGATCTACTAACATTAGCATTCACTTATATGCTTATGGAATAAGTGGCATTCTTCTACTAAGGTTATGGTGCAAATCCCTCCTACATTATTAGTGGTGACATATGTTGGAGGGGAATTTAAGAGTATTAAGAATATGATGAATAATGAGAGGCATGAAATTTGTTATTCCATAGGAGATGTTGCAAGTTGATGGTATTTAGGAGGGTACTAATAGTGAGTTTAGGCATGTGAATTAGAATAATTAGGAGAAATAGTTTATTCAATATAATATGCATAAGAATCCTGCTAGCAATAGAGATATTGTTGGTTTAGTGATGGCATCCCCCATGACTGTGGATTTTTCCATTATTATCAATAGTAGTATTAAGGTTGAGGAGGAGTCCTACTTAGATAGTAATATTTATTATAGGATTGTCTATAATCACTTGGTGGATAAGATACTTTTCTAGGCATTTTCTTTTTTATAAATGATGAGCCACGATATCACGTACACGATATCGCATCTGCCACGTGATATTGCATTGGTAATATCACGTCCTGCCTCATCTTCTATAAATAAGAGGTGGTGCCCTTTGTTTAGGATAGTTAAACTTAGACCCTTAGCTAGATTCTTGTAGTTTAGTCATTCCAAAGTTAGAATTATTTCTATGTGTCTGTAGTAGGAGTCATAGAGTGAACGGATCTTTATTCAAGCAATTTGTACCTGAGCACAATTTTGTATATGACTATAAAGATGAACTTTATGATAAACCTTGCAGCATACATATTAAGATAATTAGTAATTAATGATTATTTAATGCTTTTCTAGTTAATTAATATATTTCTCAACCTTCAACCCCCTTAGTTAAATACACTCAGTACGACCGCTTCGAGCATGCATGTAGCGCTTGGTAACCCAGTAACGATTAGCGTTTGGTAATCCCAGCAGCGTTGCACTAGTTCAGGATGTGTATAGTAAGTGGGAATAGATACTAANATTAAGGCATGTAAGCACTTAGTCCTTGGATTTTGACCAGATCGTGCATGAAATGCTCGTATTCATATGGTTGAGAGTAGGGGTACCTCGCCACTCATCATTGGCATCGTTGCCGGGGACTTAGTTTTTTGTGCGCTACATAGAACATAGGAAATCATTCATATAGTTGGAATGCTAGAATGAAACCTTAGGATTAATCAAAGAAAGATAAGGGAATGGTACATTGCACACCGAACAAGACAAAAATGTCTTCTTCTTCACATAAGAGCACTTCACCACCTAGGACTAACACAAGAGGCAGTTGGCGACATAATCCACATAAACAAGATCTGCTAGTTTCTCAATAGTTTCATGTGGTATACACTCATCTTGATGAGTATGTAGTTGATTTCACCTTTATTCTCCACCAAGATGAACAACTACATTAGAGAGACTTGGAGGGTAACATAATGTTGCCTCCAGACTGATTAGTCCCCAACATGCTCCTTCATGCTCTCTCATGAATAGGCATGCCACTTTTATACGCAGAATACATTGCATGTGATCATGACACAAGGGACTATTATCCCACAGAAGCGCAATGTCAAAGGGACTTGCGATAGGAGAGATACCATACATCCTTGAAGGGTAAATGTCCCCATAATGCTCTGCACGTTTTGAGAGAAATCAAAGATGGTGAACCTACTCCAACAAGTTCCCCAAAAAACAATGTTCCTCCTCCTAACATTGGTCAGGAGGTGGTGTATCAAAACCTTCACTCCACTATTCACAACCCTGGTTTTGATACCCATGAACACAAACTGTTCAAAGAAGGAACACAAACACATGATAAGTGTGACGTTCTGATTGTGATCATGATCAAGGCTGAGACTACTGAAGAGAAGGTAGAAAACACCATCATGGTGATGTTTCTCCTTCTACTTCACCTTCATCATCACCTTCACCCTCTCCTTTAGTGTTCGGATGTAGTCATAGGGAAACCAATCGTAAGGATAAGGGAAAACAAAGTGAAAAACATTGACTAGCCAGTTGAGAACGAGGATGAGGGCACTCTAAGGAATCAAGGCATAAAATAAGGGAGAGTAGGAAACTGCATAGACACCATAGATGCTATGAATGAGATGATCACGAAGAACCCCTACTTGCAACTAGAAGCATGCTAGATATAATGGAGGCTGTAAGAGTTCCCACAAGGCACCAAAACGATAGTAGGATCAAGAGGTTAGACATGAATAACATTCCAAGATTTGAAGGGGGATACAATGCTAATCCTAAAAATCATTTACAAGCATTCCACGATGCATGTGCCTTGTAAAACATAGAAAATGAATGGCAAAAACTAAAGTTGTTCCCAAGGACACTAGTGAAAGAAGTTGAACGCTAGTATTGGTCCTTAGAATCGGAATCCATTCGGAGGTGGAGTACAATGTTAGAACTGTTCAATGATAAGTACCAAATGTACTCCCAAGTGTCTAACCTATGGAAGAAAATCCAAGGATGGAAGCAAGGAAATCATGAACCCTTGGATGCTGTTATGGGCCACTATTACGCACTATTACATCGTTGCCCTGGCCATGGTTATTCACAGTGGGATCAACTGCGCTATCTTGTGGATGGACTTAGGCATGAAATAAGAAGAACCCTTGGGATGTATGCCCAAGGAAGGTTATTAGAGCTTAGGTCTCATCAAATTCATAGATTGCTAGAGTAAGTAGCCAAAGAAGAAGGTGAGCTATGAAAGAGAGAAAGTGCAAAAGAATATAACCGAGATCCTTTCCTTCAAAAAAGAGGAGTGAGATTTTGTGAGGAGGAAGAAGAGTCACCACTTGAAGAGATGGTGAATAGGAAAACTTTGCCTCTCCAAAATTTAACAGAAGTATTGGCGAATGTGGGACTCCTTGGATATTAGGTTTGAAACTGTTCTTAAAATTGTAGAGGAGTCTAGGGAGTGGGGTAGTGACTGCGAAAAAAAGAAAAAGAGAGAAGTGGATAATGCATGTAACAAGGGTAACGAACAAATGGCCATCATAGAAGAGGTTGTGAATTTAGACACAGACAATGATGGTGGATGCAAGATATGGCAATATGACCATCCTAAGGGATGTTTCCCAGTGATCTCACATCTACAAGAGTCTGGGGTGTATGCACTCAATCCATGACTAAATAAATGGTAAACACCTTGCTGGTTACCTTGTCCCCAAGGTAACCAAAGGCAGTTCCACCAAACTTTAACATATTATCCAAGTGGAACTCCACCACAACCCATTGAGCAACATCAACAGTGGTAATACCCATAGTCATGGGGGATGCCACCACCAAGGCAACAATACCCCTACTGGCAACCTGACCCATATGGCTACTACGTGCAGCATCCAATCTCTCCATGTGACTTTGTTAGTCACATTACATCACAACATCACTAACAAGCCCATGAGTATTATAGAACTCCTTCTCCTAGGGAAGATAACCCACAAACATACCATCTTTCAAATCCATATGTAGCTCTCACACCGATAGCTCCATTACCATCCGCTCTAGCAATGTAAGAGAAAATCCCTACTCAACCACAGCAACGCAATGCCACAAGGGCTGTAAATCCTCAACCCATTATTAGTTTTGATAACCATATGAAGAAAAGATCTTTCTTCAGAGCCAACAGTCCAACCAAGCCCTTACAACCACAAGCAGTTGAACCTTTGAATGCCTTCCCATCAAATAAGGCTTCAGAGCTCCCTTCAAACCAAATACCGAGCCCAATGCATATGGTTATGTTAACACATGTTGTTACTAATTGGATTAAGGTTGGCCACCTTCCCAAGAAATTCTCTGTTCCTGGAAGCCCCCTAATCTATCTCCAAATAGCTGAGAATGAGCCATGAAAAGCTCTTTTGGATTCAGGTTCTAGAGTCAACTTAATATCACAAGAAATGTACAAAGCCTAGAACCTACCTCCATTAAGGAAGAGTAGTATTCTCCTAGAGCTGGCCAACCAATCCATCACTGTTTTCTTGGGACTGGTGGAAGACATCATCACCACTGTGTGTGGGTGGTCATACCCAGCTGATTTCCTAGTGATACAAGTAAATAATGGTAAAGAGGACTTCCCAATAATAATGGGGAGGACATGGATAAGTACTATAGATGCATGCCTAGGAATTCGTGATCTTTCCCTGGAAATATCTAAGGAAAACACTTTTGGAAAGATCAAGAAGAAGAAGGTTCCATGCATTGCATACAGTGATACAGGGTGCGATTGTGTGCAGAAATCATGGGTTGTGCAAAGTTTAGCATTACCTGCATGCAATCGGTATGCACAAGACATTAATATACAAAAGTGTCTGTATGCAAAAGCCACACGACAAGAAGATACCTAGTGGCTGATAGCTAATTAAGAGAGCAACTCACTAACGTGCATGGAACTAACTGAGCCCTCAGTTCCTTTTTAAGTTTTTGTTTTACACATTTTTGTTTTACAAATTTCTTTAACTTTTCTTATTTTTTTTGCAACATCGTTTATACTTTTTCATTTCTTTGTGTGACTATTTGTTTTAATTGTTTTTGTTTTTGTTTTTGTCTTTGTTTGTTGTTTTGATTTTGTTAGATTCTTCACCTAATAAGTGCTCCTAATGGTGGTATGAACTGTGTTCTATGGATTGCTAATATTTTTTTTTTACCTTTTAGTTATAATGTTGATACAAAGGTATTTTTCTTTTGATATAACAGGCAATGAGTCCATGTCATTTGTGCATCCATGAATTTCTATGGTCTCTCTTAGCTTGGAATTGCACAGTCCCTTTCTTTAATAATAAAACTATGAACAAATTGGTGATTGGGAATTTCTCAAACTAAGGAAGGACTCAAGGATTGAAAAGGGTGTGACTTTAAATGGATTTGATGCATTTGTGTTGGCTATTCTTTTGGGTGCTTGGATGTTTTCTTCTTGAGTTTCCCTTACCATTCCGACGTTGCTCCATTATAGGGAAGTTGAGCTAAAAAAATTAAGCCTTTGCATGGTGTGGTTCTCACGTAAAAAAAAGTGAGAATTCAAAGCACACCCATTAGAAAAAATAATCATCTGGGCTACAAGCACTAGTTATGGAACTAAACAAACATGTTCCCTCTAACTAAGGTCCTCTGTCACTTCCTACTTTTCCCTTTCTTGTTTCCTTGAAATGGTGGTGACTCTTTGGGAAAGCATTCTTGTTACTTTAGGTGGATGGATTGGCCAAGTGTATTAATGTGAAGTCACTGGATGTGGATTTTTTAAGGCTGGATTTGGAATGAGATCTACTCAGTCACATTAACCATACATACACAAGGGGCTATACACCACCTTGTTCTTGGGACTCCATTCCATTCTCTTCACCTCATCATTCTTTCTCCATTTTCCACCTCATTGCTAGTTGTATCAGTAGTTTATATTTTAATTGATGCATTATTTTCTTTTTGGTAAATTCTTGTGGTTAAGACTTTAACTCTTGCTTTCGAATGACATTTCCAGAGTCTACAAACTCTTTGAATGTGGANGCTTCCGAATGACATTTCCAGAGCCTACAAACTCTTTGAATGTGGAATTGTTAGGGTATAAAGGGCATGCGCCTGCTTTGGGGAGGACCCACTAGAATTCCTATTTGGTGCATCAGTTAACTTCTTTCCCTTAAACATTCCCACAATCAACATTTGTTTAGTTCATTCCCATCTTTAACATCCATTTTATCAACATTGCCATTGGTTCTTTTTCTCCATCTTTTTTCTTCCTTATCTTTTTCTATTCTATTGCTATCAAAGAATCACTCTTTGTCATGGGGGTCCTGATCCAATTTTTTCAATTTTCCTAACCCCTACACCTTGGGTAGTCACCAGTGTTATATCTCTAGAATCCGTATTAGCCATATCACAACTCAGCTAATGGACCTTACACCGAGGCAAGGTATCAACTGTATTGTGATTTACTTATCCTTGCTCATATGTGACTGTGTTGTGTGTGTAGATGGCAATCATACAGCAATGGACTAGACCTGGAGGAAACACTCAGGATGGACTGGTGTTGGAATAGTTGTGCAAGGAACAAGATTGATAACACGGTTATAGATGGACAACGGAAGGTGCAATCCTAGCATTAGCAACAACACATCTTCTTCTTTTCTCTCTCTCTCTTTTCTCTCAGCTGCCAAATAAGGCTGGATGTCAATTGTATATAGTGTTCATTCTTATAGTCATGAAGACTAATATTGTCATGTATTGTAATGATTGATCCGTTCACACGTCATCTCGTTCACCATTAGTTTTCATTCAAGTCAATAATCCCATACCTTCCCAATATTTTGTAAGGAACTCGAGGATGAGTTTTCATTCAGTCATGGGGGTATGATGAGCCGCGATATCGCGTACACGATATTACATCCACCACGCGATATTGCATATGTGATATCACATCCTACCTCATCTTCTATAAATAATAGGTGGTGCCCTTTGTTTAGGATAGTTAAAATTAGACCCTTAGCTAGATTCTTGCAGTTTAGTCATTCCAAAGTTAGAATTATTTCTATGTGCCTACAATAGGAGTCATAGAGTGAATGGATCTTTATTCGAGCAATTTGTACTTGAGCACAATTTTGTGTACGATAATAAAGATGAACTTTATGATAAACCTTGCAGCATATAGATTAAGATAATTAGTAATTGATGATTGTTTAATGCTTTTCTAGTTAATTAATATCTTTCTCAACCTTCAACCCCTTTAGTTAAATACACTCAATATGACCGCTTCGAGCATGCGTGTAGCGCTTGGTAACCCAGTAATGATTAGCGTTTGGTAATCCCAGCAGCGTTGCACTAGTTCAGGATGTGTACAACAAGTGGGAACGAATACTAATGTTAGGAACATTTGGAACTTAGTTAATGAATAGTTAATGTAAGTTAGTCACTTAGTTCTCTCTACCTTTCTTTTACTAGCAAAAGACATAAAAAGACAAAAAGCTATAAAAATCATATACCTCAAGCTTACTTAACCATACAACCATGAAAATACAAGTAAGTTTGGGAAGACAATGATTGGTTAACCCTGAGTGTTCCATTAAGGCGCGTAAGCACTTAGTCCTTGGAGTTTGATTGGATTACTTGTGAAACACTCGTATTCATATGGTTGAGTGTAGGGGTACCTTGCCACTCATCAATAAACTTAGGATTTAAATAAAAAGTCCTAGTGATAAATCATCAGTTGGCTATGTTGATAGGCATGCATTAATGCATCCCCATTGATGCATGTGTTGATGTGTTAATGTACATGTGTCGACACAACATCTTTTCTCGCCTATAAATATGCAAGCACCCACCATATATGAGGCACCATTTGGTCAATAGTGTAGCTAGACTCTTACAGTTTTATTTCATAATCTTAGTAGACGGTCAGTGAGTGCCCACAATGTGGATTTGAGTTGTACAGTGTCTTATTCAAGTGGCATTATACCTGGACACATTCTATGAATGATAATAAGATCAAGATTGATTCCTATTCATTACAACACTTTAACTTAGAATAGATTTACTTTCAATGCAATATATTTTCTATGTACTTAGTCAACATTTATATTTCTATGCACGTTTATCAATTGGCAGAATAAGCATGACTAATTTTGAGTGTAAACACATATTCACTTGGTAATCTCAGCAATGTTATTTCTTAGTTTACCTAGTAACATAATACTTGGTAATCCCAGTAGTAGATATATGAGTTCAATAAGTGTATGGCAAGCAGAGAACAAACACTCATTATCCTTATAGTTTAGGATTTATCTTCTTATTATTAATTAGTTTAAATAATTAATTTCTAAATTATTATCTAGTTAGTTTATGGGCCGCAAAACATCAATAATCATATGCCTCACTTTCAACTAACCCATACGTGATAAAGTTACCACTAGTCTAAGTGGGAGGATAGCAACTTGCAATCAATTCTTAACAATCTAGATACCACACTAGTTCCATCCACGAAATTCGACCAGATTGCATGTTCATATGGTTCGGTGTAGGGGATGCCTACTGCTCATCATTGACATTTTTTCAAGGATGCATGCTAGTTAGCTAGATTAGTTATATTATAAACGATCACTATAAAAGCATTAATGACTTATCTTTTAAGAAAATTTAATATTTTAAGTCACACATGTTAAAAACATGTCTTATTCACGTAGGATCAATAATGCATCGTATGATGAGAAAACTTGTAGGAGAAATAATAGGATCTATATTGAAGAGAATTGGAGTGAACAGCCTCAAGTAGGGGTTTCATATGCTCATTTAAACTCTTACTTCACCCAAAGACTACGTTCAACAAATGTTAAAAATCCTAGAGAAGATGGAGTAAGTCCTAGAACAAGGAGGACCACAAGGCCTAGGACCTTCTCTAAATCTAGAAAATATAAATCAAGGGACCATGGAGGGAAATATAGGAGACATGGTGATTCTCCCAATTTCCCATCTTCCTCTTCTTATTTAATGTCTAGTTCTAATGAAGATGAATGTAGGTATAGAGATACAACTTCACTAAGGGGTTAAGATGAAGATAAAAATAGAACGCAAAGGCAAGATGAAAGACATCAAATTAAGCATAGAAAAAATCATCACTATTAGAAAAATAGAAATAAAGATTATCACCATGACATGTTTGATGAAAATGAACCTTTGTTGGCTACAAGGAGCATGATGCAGATTTAGAAGGTAGTTCAAATACCTTATAGGCATCAAAGAAAAATCTACATCAGATGACTTGATATGAATAGTATTCTTAAATTTTAAGGAGACTATAATTCAGATCTACAACATCATTTACAAGCCTTCTATGATGCTTGTGCCTTGAAAAACATCGAATGTAAGTAGCAAAAGCTTAAGCTCTTTCCTAGAACACTAATAGACAAAGCTGAAAGTTGGTGTAGATCGTTAGAACCAGATTCAATCCACCAATGCTCCACAATGCTAGAGCATTTAATGAAAAATACTAAACCTATGTGAGAGTGTCCAACTTGAGAAAAAAACTCCAAGAATGAAAGCAAGAAAAACATGAATCCTTGGATGTTACCTTGAATAGATACTATTCTCTACTACATAGATGTCCATGCCATGATTTTCTCAAAAAGAGTAGCTTTTCCACATCATAGATGGGCTTTGTAATTGAACAAGGGAGACCCTTGGGATTTATGCCCAAAGACAATTAACTGAATTGAAAAGCCATTAGATATAAAGGTTAGTTGAGCATGTGGCAAAAGAATAAGGAGAGCTATGTAAATGAGAGAATGTAGAGGAATATAACTAGGACCTAACTCTTTAAAAGAAGGGGGTCCATATCTATGATGAGAAAAAAAAGGCAGCTCATGATGATGTGATTTGACAACAAACCTTGCCAATACAAAAGTGTATCGTTGAGCTTGAAGCAAAGATATATAAGATGTGGGAGTTGATGAATGAANAGCTTGAAGCAAAGATATATAAGATGTGGGAGTTGATGAATGACAAAGGGAAAATATTAGAAAAGAGGATAGCACAAAAAGGATAACGTGAGTAAAAAAAGAAGAGGAAAAAGAACAAAGAAATATGTAGGAACACTTGTTAACAGAAGGGAAAAATAGTTGTAGTAGAAGAGGTTATAGACTTAATCATAGAAGAGGATGATGAATGTGACATTTGCAAATATGAACATCCAAAGGGCTATTGCCTAGTTATATTACATCTACAAGAGTTTGGGGCTTTTTCTTTGAATCCCAAGTTCATACAAAAATAAATGCCTAGGAAATTAACTTACAAGGTAAGTATAAATAGTCCTACAACCAACCGTCTTATTCTAGTGGGACTTCTTATCAACCTCAACACTACTCTCAATCGTAGTGGCAAAACCCATAGTCATGGGGGATGCCATCATCAAACTAGCAATACCCTTATTGCCAACTAGACTCGTATGAATATTATGTTTAACAACCTATTTCTCCAAATGGTTATACTTTCCCTACCTCAAATCACTACTATCACTCTCTCGAATATCATCAACCCACAACATCTCCTATGGGATCACCATCTCAAACCTCTTATTCTCTATCACATCCTCAATATTCTCATGCTTCCCTCCAATAGATGTCACCACCAACAACACAAAAAGGATGAGTACCACAAACCCTATGGAAGAATGCCACATGTGCTATAACATACAAATAAATGATAATGTTAGTAAATCTTAACAAAAGTCTTGTAAATGTCCTTTCTCTAGGATACTTTCCTCACATGGGCACAAAATTCATAGACCAACTAACTCATCAAAACTAGCACTAAGCCAATTTGGTACAACACCATTCCTCACTAGAACAATGTCTTCTAATCCTATGCAAAAGCCAACAACCATCACCACTTTAGTATAAGACGTAAAAGATGAACCTATCATTGTGGAGAGACATAAAACTTCATGAATTACTAATAATGATAAAGGGTGTAGTTGTAGGCCAGAAGTTCAAAGTATTAACACAATCCCTATACCAACCGATAACAAAGCTAAGGAACAACTGTGTGAACAACACCAAGTCTACATAGTAGCCACTAAACCAAAAGACACCTAGTGGCTTGAAAATAAGAATACAAAACTAATCAAAAAATGCATGGAAACATCTAATCCACTTATTATCTCTTGCCCCACCTATATGCCTTGTCCTGAATCAAGAACTAATATGTGCTTTTCATTTTTTTGTTTTACAATTTTCTAACATTTTCTTATTTCTTCAAAAATTTTCCAATTCTTAATATGTTTTTCATTTCTTATTATTTTTGTTTCTTTATAATTCTCATTTCTTGAGTCATTTTTTATGTTTTATGAATGTCTTCTATGTTTCTATCAATAATATTGCCAGTCATGATGTAAAAGTCAACAATATGTCTTGGGTTTTTGTTCTATGCTATTAAGATGATTGGGTAAGTAATTGTGTAAAGTAGTGAGAACACCTCATCCATCCCTCCAGTTCTCTAAATAATAGGTCTTTATCATGAAAACAATATGGTTCTTCTTACATGAAACTAAAATCAATTAATGATCATTGTACTTTGAACAAAAGGGAAAAAGACCAAGTGGGAATGGCAAAGGGTGTGACTTCAAGGGGATTTGTTGGGTTCTCTTCTTAACTTCCTTCTTGTGGTCTATGACTTCTCATGAAATGTATCACTCCTATTGTCAACCAATAAATAGGAATCTATGTCTTTGCATGGTGTGGTTCCTATTGATTAAAAAAATAAATAAAACAATGGGAATTCAAAGTACATCCCTTAAACATAATAATGAGCTACAAGAACTAGTTATGGAGCTAGAAAGACATGTTGTCCATGCCTAAAGGCACCCCTATAACTAAGGCCCTTCCTTCCTTCTTCTCTTTTCTTCTCTTTTTGGAGTGATGATCATTCTTTGGGGTTGTTGTAGACTCATGATGCTAGGTGGGAAGGAACACATCAATGCAAGATGACTATTAATGATATGGACTTGTTCTGAAACTTGGATAGATAGGTATGATGGTCATTTTAATCATAATTAACATAAGAACCTATTACAAACATGGTAAAGTATCTTACATCCCAATCTATGTAATCCCTTCTCATCCCATTATTCACCTCACTGCTACATGTAATTATGCACCTCTTGCTTTTGTATAGTATAGTGCATCATCCTAACCAAGGCACTTGTGTTTTTTTTGGAACAAAGGCATGATCTACATTTAACTTCTAAGGTGTTAATGGA
>MNCI01015740.1:530996-550373 GCA_015680685.1 Gnetum montanum | reverse complement strand
GGAAATAAAGATCGAGATTACTTCATCATTGTAGCATTCACTTGTTTATTTAATTATTATTTACTACTTTCTCTCTCACCCTTATCTTCTAGTAACGCGGAATGAGTACGACTTGATTACAAGCATTTAAGTGTGACTACTTGGTATCCCAGTGGTGTACCTAGGATCTATGCTTGGTAAGCCCAGTGGTAGTCATGCACGAGGTCCAAGATGTGTACGGTTGATCAAGGAATCAGATGCTCATCACACTTAGGCTAGATTAGACTCTCTTATCCTTTCCCCCTAGCTTAGCTTAGTTAATATTATTTTCCACTACCTTCAGGAGTAGCGTTAGATTAGGAACATATCATACACCTCACTTTGGACTAAATCATACGTGACAAATATAATACTAGTCCAGGTGAGAAGACAATGAACTGCGACCTAAGGATAATTGTCTAGGTGCCACAACTAGTCCGTTTGCAGAGTTCGATTGGATCGCGCGTGAAAACACTCGTATTCGTATGGTTGAGTGTAGGGGTACCTCGCCACTCATCATAGGCACCGTTGCCAGGGATGGTGCTGGTTATCTAGATTAGTTATATCATACAAGGTCGCTGTATAAAGAACTTAACGATATATATTTCAAAAAATAATAATTATTATTATAAAAATTCACACATAATTCACACACAAGTTCGCAACAATGCCTCTCCTACAAGATAATAATAACGCCACACTTAGTGAGGAAGTTCATTGGAGAACCAACAAATTATATGATGATGAAGATTGGAGTATACAACCTAAAGCAGGAGTTTCTTCTAAACATGAACGAAAACAATGTCATCGCAACACACGAAGACATAACTTACCTGATGACCATGAACTCCCATTGGCCACTACAAGCTTAACACAAATACAAGAGGTTGTTCGAATCTCACGGAGGCATCGTAAAGAGAGCCAACTACCCAAGCTTGATTTAAACAACTTTCCTAAATTTTTAGGAGGCTATGACTTAGATTTGCATCAACATTTACAAGCCTTCTATGATGCCTGTACATGGAACAACATTGATAATGGTTGGCAAAAACGTAAGCTCTTTCATATGACACTCGTTGACCAAGAAAAAGTATGGTATAGATCATTAAAATCAAACTCGATACAATGCTGGTCAACAATGGTAGAAGTATTTAATGAAAAATATCAAACCTACGCAAGAGTGTCAGCCTTGAGGAAATACATCCAAGGATGGAAACAAACATAGCATGCACCCTTGAACATGGCCTTAGAAAGATATTATGCATTGTTAAACAACTGTCCAGGCCATGGGTTTTTTGAGGAAAGGCTAATGTACCATATTATTGATGGGCTATGTAATGAAATAAGAGAGACCTTAGGAACGTATGCCCAAGGTCAACTATATGAACTACGAACCCATCAAATCCAAGAGATTATTAAGTGGGTAGCAAAAGAAGGAGAATTAGCTAGATGGGAGAGTGTTGAAAAACATAAACGGGGCTAAAATATAACTCAACAAAGGTCCATGATCTTACAAAGGAGAAATCAACCAATCTCATGGTGGAAACATCATCTTTGCCAATACAAAAATCGTTAGAAGAAGCTGAGGCAAAGATCAATAAGATGTTGGAATGGATGTATCAAAAGTGTGGAGAATATATCAACAATATTGGAGATAGAGTTCTAACAACCCAAGAAGTAGGACAAAATAGTAGACATTCGAAAAGAAGGGATAAAGCAAATAAGAGTTCAATTGCCAATCATACGTATGAATGCAACATATGCCTGTACGATCATCCCAAAGGCCAATGTCCAATATTTTTACATCTACATGAGCATTGGGGAAACACATTACATCTAGAGTTTGTACAGAGATAGTATGTTAGACCACAATGGCAACCATCCTAGTCATGGGGAAGACCACCCTTAGACTGGAGGCACCCTTCATATTATCCAAATCCAAACACTTATTAAGTTCAACATCTTGTTTCTCCATCTGGGCCAACATACTCTATCTCACCACAATACCATTCTCCACAATACTATCAGCCCATACCTCCAACACAACCACCACCTTATGCATCTTATCCTCCTCCTAACTTTTCACATTCTCATCCTTTTCCTCCTTCCACAGTGCCACCAACTATTCCTAAGGTGTTTGTGCCACAACAACAACCCACGAACAACACTTGTGCTACTACTTCCAATAGCAGTGAGAACCCTCAGCAACATCCAAAGCATCCCTTCTTTAAACACGGTCATAAGAAGGGATGACATAATTCAGAGGCCACTGCATCTTCCAACCCAGCACAAGTCCCACACTGTGGTGCACCCTTACCTTTGAATCCAACACCTCATGTAACTTTATCAAGGCCACCATCAAACACTCCAACAACAATACGGTCCAATGAACACAACCATGGGAGGCATCATTCTAATCCTTGCATACCATCTAACAGTCACAAACATCGTAGTGGGTCAACTTGTTATCCAGGAACTACATCGTATAAAGTGCCCCACTATGCTTATTATAATCAAGTGTGTGAACCCTGAGGGGATAAGTATAGATCGGTTCCAATACTTCCAACATGCAAGGATCCTCATCCTTCATTTATTAATCCTTGCCATACTCAACTGATTAGTTATGGAGGATATCCCCCATTTTACTAACAAGAAAAATTAATAAATATTTTTCATTTTCTTTAATTTTACAATTTTTTGTTTTCTAGTTTGTCATTTTTTCAACTTTTTGTTTTATCTTTTTATCTTTTTGTGTTTTTATGTTTTTTGTAAGTAATCTCATCTACAAATAAAACACTCATGTGGATTGTTGGTTGAGGTGTGTTTTATGTTATTAAGTCATGAGTGGTCAATTATTTGGAACAGTGAGCCCATTACACCCACTCATCCACTCTATAAATAAGAGGTTTTGTCCAAGGGTACAGTGGTATTCTTGAAATTTTTAAAACTTAAAATTAATTTTGTGTTCATTGTACCCAAAATGAAGAAGGATGGACCAAGAGGGGATGATTAGGGTGTGACATCAAGGGGACTTGTGGATTCTCTTTGGTGACGTCTATGGGAGTTATCATGCAACGTGGTTGTACTAAGATCCTTGCAGATATAACAAAAAATGGGAGTAAGAGTAATCAAAAGGGAACTTGAAAATCAAATGTTGCTCTAGGGGGTCCCATTGGAAATACATGCACCCATGCCTGAAGGTTGGTGGCTTCTCTGGATTCAGTAAAGTTCAAAAGAAAAAGATAGAAAAAGAAAAAGAAAAAAGAAAGAAAGAGAAAGAAGGTGTCATAAAACAAAAATCACTCCTCCCTTGAACTAAACATCAAGTGATCATAAGCCTTGTTGTTATGATACTCTCATAGTCATTCATCATGGGATGAAACAATGTGATGTCACTGTTTAGAGGAATGGACTTGGTCCTAATCTTGGATCGATGGGTTAATGACACATGAATCATGCTTTACACGCAGGATTCACTGTGCCTTGGGTTAGTTACCTCATGTTCCAATCTCTACAATCCCTTTCTATAGTTTGTCTCATCTCACTGTTCGTGTAATTGTAGCTCATGTCCCATGTAGCATAGAATTTTCATCTCATTCCGGTGACAATTACATGTGTGTGTTTTGTGGAGTTAGTGTGGACTACATTTAACCCTTCTAGTGCCCATGGACACTTTAAGTGTGGTTACACAAGGGCATCATAGGTTGAAACCTGCTTTGGGGAGGATCCACTTGTGTAATTTTGTTGTAATCTTCACTAATTCTCTCGTTGAAGCACACAATTTCTTACCCTCAGCTTAATTTTTCAATTGATTTTCTTTCCCTATTATTATTCCTCTAAATTTTAACATTCCAATGTACCATTACATTCCTTTTTTTCGTAATTGCCAAATTACATTCTAATCCACCACCCAACAATCTAACATGTACACTGTACAACACCCCCAAGCTACTATCTCACCTAGTGCCCAAGACTGGGCTGACACTAGAAAACTAATGCAGGAACTAACCGATGAGGTCAAACACCTCAAGACAGCTGCTGACGGAGAGTTGAAGGTAGTAGATTTTTATCACGATGATCTTATCAGCTCATCGGTTATGCCCCTAACATTACCCAATGGTGTATCATTGCCTACGCTAACTAAATACAATGGGGAGATAGACCCCAATGCTCACCTTATAACATTTAGACTAGAATGCGCATTACTCCAGGCATGGCCACATGCCATTTTGCGAGTGTTCCCTATGTCCCTCACATGGAGAGCACTTGATTGGTATCAGGCCTTGCCGAGAAACTCGATATTTTTTCTAGAGGAGTTGTTACATCAATTCGTTACCAGGTTCAAGTATAACTTGAAACCTGAAGCAAAACTTGACAACCTTATATAGGTCAAACAAGCACCTTTAGAACCTGTACAAAAATTCATCCAAAGGTGGAGTGCTGCTCTCAATGAGCTCCATGAGCCAATCCCAAAGATGTACCTCCTCACAATTCTAAAGGGGGCTATTAACGACTTCTTCAAATCCAAGTTATATTATCTCAATGTGCGTAACCTCAATCAAGCCTTTGTATAGATTAAAAATATAGAAGAGGCGGCCCAAAATAGCCATGATCCTATATATTTAGCCTTTAAGAATCAACACAGTAAGAAAGATAAAGAAAAGGCTAAAGCCACTATAGTGGTAGTAGCAGAAATGCAACAAGCAAATGTGGCACAACAAAGCAAACCGCTGGTGGCTCCTACTAATTATACTAAACCTGCTCCCACAACCACGTCAGAATCATCCTCATCATAGAACCCAATACCAAACCGTACAAGAAACTTTGAGAGGAAAGAAACCCTCCCAATATACGCCACTACCTATGAAGCCATCCCAGCTATTTGACTAACTCCTAAAGGCTGGATTAATGAAACATAAAAAGTTATCCCCTGCTGCCATCCATAGACATGATCGGTTCTATCAACTGGTTCAAAACCCAAGCCTAGCAATGTCGGATGAGCCTCTAGTACCAAAAGGCTTTAGAATGGACCGCTTCTGTGACTATCACCAACATAATGGGCATGGCATAGATTACTGTTTCACCCTAAAACAAGACATACAATGAATGATCGACGGAGGTCAAATCACTTTTGATGAGGCCAACCTGGTCCAACCGCAGAACTAGGCCATGGGTGTGTATAAAGACCCTCTGAATACCAAAGAGGCACTGTATGTTATTAACACAATCTACTTAGATAATGAAGCTGAAACACCTAGCATTAACACCGTCTACTCTGACCATGAACAACAAACGCCTAACAAGCCATTTGTAGTACGAATTCCTCCCACTGCATCAACATCCATGCCTCAATCATCATATGCCCTGCAACAGCCATATGTTGTCTGCGTACCCCCCACCGTAGCGACTTCTAACACCCCGACACGTGAAAAATCATACATGGTACGTATACCTCCTGTCGCTACTTCCTCAAACTCACAAACACCTTCTATTTGGCCTGCCCCTTACGTAGTCTGAGTATCGCCTACCGTTGCAATAGCGGAGGTCCAACCTTCGTCTAAACCAACCCCATACGTCGTTAGGACACCCGAAAGTCCTAATGATGACTAATCCTTCACCTCACAAATGCAAGACAAACCCAGTCCTTATGTCATCAAGGTGCCTAGCCAGCCTGGTGCTCAAACACATGTGACCGTCCAAAGGCGACCTCGCCCTACTCCATACGTAGTACGAATTCCAAAATAGGTTGAGGCTCCGAAATCAACCGCACCCCCATGACACATATGAGAACACCTAGCGGATAAGCTCACACGTGAACGCCTAGAGAAAGAGCATTAATGGCTAGCCGTAGGACCTCCTAAACCTACTCTGCTAAACATAATACCCATGACACCACCTAACAATCAACCAAACATAGGCCATGAGGGTGAACCATCTAGAAAACACGATACGTCTAAATCAACAATTCTGGGAAAAAACGACAAACCAATGATGCACGAAATAAAACTGTTGGGCCCAATGGACCATTTCACTGCCGATAAACATGTGCCCAATAGTAGAAACCTAGCAATAGCCCTAACACAAGTCATGCAAGCACTCAAACAAAAGAATACTTCACTAAGCTTATATGACTTAGTTTTAACATCCCAAACACATTGCGAAGATTTGGTGCAGATGTTAACATCTATCCCAGTAAGCGAGGATTGCCTCCAAACGAACCTTCCATTCATGCGGTAATGTACTCACCCCAAGGGTCAACTTCCAAGACATTAAGTTTCCACAATGATAACATCAAGGCGGATAGGAAAATAGGGGAGGTAACAACAACCCCTATGTTCATAACAATACGAGTAAACTAATTCAAGATACATAGGATCCATGTAGATGATGGAGCTGCCATAAACGTAGTACCATATCCCATCGTCGAGCAACTGGGACTTACAGAGCTAATTAGACCAACTGCCACCACATGCTTGAAATCATTTAGCGGGTCATGCGTGATAGTTAAGGGCACCATGACTTTAGACTTCATAGCAGGGGACCAATTCCCCACATCTGCCGACTTCGTAGTAATCAATGAAATGCCAAGATTCAACCTAATATTAGGAAGGCCCTGGTTAGCCCAACTGAAAGCAGTCTCATCCCCTATACACTAAGAGATTCATTTTCCTTATGAAGGTGGTGAAATCATCATACATGGGGAGGCTACTACACCCATCATCTCATCGTACATAGACACAGACCAAGGCTCAAAGGTTAAGCTCGAAAAGCCTAGATAGCATGACGTAAATGAACAACTAGTAGGCGGTAATCCTTTAAACACAGAAGAAAACCCACCCAAAATAGAGATACCTGGGCCTGACATTGTACATACACAACCTCACTTAGAAACCACAATTGACACAAAAACCATGATACATGCCGAAGCGCAAGAGAACACTAACGCGGGAACAATTCCATCAGACGTCCCTTGGGCTGAATTATCATTCAACGTGATCAGCGAAAGGGATGCTGAATATAGAATCATACCTGCTAATGCATCGCCCAACGTCAAAATGAAAAAAATCAAAAATTACTAAACCATTAAAAAACAAACCATGGTTCGAAATGACATTAAACTACAATTAGTCCGGGATGACGTTAAACTATCATGTTCGCAATGACATAAAACTAGCCATGATCAGCAATGGTCAGTCAACCGAGAAATCCACCCGTGTCATTCGAAATGTCCCTTACTTATGCTGGGGCCCGAAATGGCCTTAAACTAGTACATATCTAGCCCGAAATGGCCTTAAACTAGTGCGAATCTGGCCCAAAATGGCCTTAAAGTAGTACAAATCTAGCTTGAAATGGCCTTAAACTAGTGCGAATCTGGCCCAAAATGGCCTTAAACTAGAACACCCACCTATACTTTGTTTTCCTCTCCAATTCTGGCTCACTGTTCGAATTTACGCTTGCATTACCATGTTGTCAATAAAAATTTTCTTTCATTTATCATTATACTCCAACTTATAATTACATCCGCGCATTACACTTAAACCACAAAAAACAAACCAAAACATTTTACATTGTTGTGTCGTGTTTACAATTAAACTCGAAATCAAGAAAATTTTTTTTTATACATGAAATGATGTACAAGTACAAGAGTTAACTGGTTTCATTCATCTCAATTTATAATTCCCGTATAAATTTGAGTCAGAATAATTTCACAACAAAAGCTAAACATCATGGGCCCCGCTGGCATCATGGGCCCCAGTTCCACTGGGGCTAGCTTCGTGGACATCATCACCGCCTTGATCCTAAAAATATAAAAAGAGACAATCAACGTAAGAATAAAAGAAAGACAAAACTTTCAAACATTATGCAGTGAACGAATTTCATACTAACAAAATGCTTACCGTAGGGGATCCCCCTAAGCCGAATTCCAGTCGGCGAAGGATTTCCTCTTCTGAGACACTGGTCCAATCGGTCCNAACCAAAACATTTTACATTGTTGTGTCGTGTTTACAATTAAACTANCACCGACACCTCCCTAGAAGTAGTTGTAATCACCCTTGTAGGCGATTCCATCTCAACAATTGTGTTTTGAGCAAAGGTATCAAATGCAGAGCGTAGACCCAGACCTTCCACAAACATTTCGAGTTGACGCTTTTCAATGGATACTTCCTTCAATGATTTCTTATAATGATGTTTGTGGTTCTTTTCATCTTGACCCCATTTGCGTACCTTGGAAGCGAAAGCTTTCCAATCTTGATACTTGAGGTTTAGAAGATCTATTTGGGCCTTACACTCCACTAATTTCCGAGTTAGTAACGTGTGACGATTGAGAAAATTCCAGTACTTGGTATACGTGACCTCGAAAGTTCACCAAGAGTGATCACCGCTTAGTTTAGTAGAGGTGAACTCATAGTGAGCCTTGAGATCGTCACGCTCGACTGACAACTCGAAAACTTCCTTCTCCTTTGCTTGCACTTGCAACCATAACTGCTTGATGGAACACCTACAAGTCCAAAGTGACTTGGTGTTGTGTACAAGACCCTCCACCACCTCCTCATAAACAGGCCTTGGTACCTACTCGACTTCTGGGGATAGTGTGGGTAGACTCTCTATGCTAACTATCTCAAAAGGATCCCACCTCAGTTTGGCACCTATGCACATGAAAAGAACAAATGCTAAAACAACAAAAATAAGGTGTGAAACTCTAAAGCTACAGAAAACTTGAAACATTCGTACCTATCTCAAGGTGGGCCTCTTGAATGCATTCAACAACCTCCTCAGCGATACCAACCACAAAATCCATTTTACTTGGCATTTCGGTCCAAGTAAATGATCCACGAGTGCGAGACAGACTAACCTCTACAGTTCTTTCAGGGGGAACCGTTTTCATTGGTACGTCCAGCCACATCGTCCTGGTTTCACTACCTTCATCTAGCAANGTACGTCCAGCCACATCGTCCTGGTTTCACTACCTTCATCTAGCAACGATAAAAAATAACAAAAGTAAAACACCATAAAATAACAACTCACAAAGTAACATAATAAAACAAATGAAAACATACCATGTTCTCGGTCTCCTTCTGGGTTTAGGGGTTCACCTAAATCTAGTCTTCCCTTAAGAAAGCTGCTGAACATTTCGTCGACACCACTCTGGTCATCCACCAGCTCAGTTTCTATGGTGTCTTCCCTCAGCTCTTCCGTTCCTCCTGCCTGGTCTTTCCCGACATCTTCCTCCTTAGTCATTAACTCAATGGTACCTCCTCCTCTTCAATGATAGTCTCTAGTTCCTGCCTCCTCACTTCTCGAGTCAAGTTTGAAGGCATCAGCAGCATGTAAGTGGTCAAAGTAAAAATTATGAATAAGACAAAAATGATAAAGTAACAAGTGCACCAAGTTTACTCACCTTGGACAGGCATCTTGAACCATATGCTCTTTACCTGTGGCTCATCCACATTTGAGGCCTCCTCGGTTGAACGTTCATGCTTTTTCAGCTTTGACTTGGCCTTGCCAATGGTCTCTTTAATGACCCGTTTTGCTCTTTTCGCAGTGTAAGGCACGTCATCTGGTTCCAACCCCACACTGTCACATGTGTGGATTGAGGTACCAGATGATCCCCCTGTTGTGATAGATACGAATTCATCAATTCCCTCGGGCGCATCTTGGGACTCGGCTATTTCAAACAAATGGTTGATCCATGGACGGGATAATTGACCTCGATCTCGTAGAACATACTTGTTGTCCGCGCAAACTACCAAAAACTTGGCTAAGCCGTGAAAATAACCGGCAAAGAATGCAAAGGTAAAGTGGGATAGTGCCTCGACATTTAAGCGCAATCGCACTATCTCCTTATGCAGGCCCGACAACAAAAATTGGGCCCAATTATAATGCATTTCGATTTCTAGGACAGTTCGCATAATACGCACAGCCTCAACATCAAGACTTCACACCTGGGAAATGGATTTAGGGAATACCCATGTCCTAAATAGGGGATATAGTTCATTCATGTCCTCGATCTTTGACTTCCCCTGCATAGGGAATCCCTTAGCACCCTTGGTAATGGCCAACCAATCCTCTAATTCATGAACTGTATGGAGCTCTTTATGAGCCCTATTTAAAACTACATTTATACCATCTTCCGGTACACCAAACAGGTTCAAAAAGAATTTAGGTGACAGATGGAAAACTATATTAACACCCTTAATCCGGGTGCTGTAGTAAGAGACAGACTCTTCGAAGGAATCCACGATCTCGATCATTTCTGCTATTGACACATCAGGGCTCGGGGTCGTAAAGAGCTCCATAAGGCTGGCATCATCTAAACAACGGGCGATGGATGGTGGGGCATGAGTGCACAACCATTTTTGAGCCTTACTGATCTCCCCGAACTTCATGGAGAGAGTACTCTCAGTTCGTTTGGTTGCGACAAGGTCTCTGCCAGGAGGAACATCAACTATAGATACAATTCGAAACCATCACATCAGTATAATCCCCAACAGTTGAACAAACACGTTAACACATTTAGAACATATTGTCATTTACCTTCAGTTGTGGACTTAGATGTGCTACCCAAGTCAGAGTCACAAGGAAAAATTGGTTCTTATGCGATCAATCTCCATGCAACCATCCACGAGCTTTGCACAGTGCAAACGCTCTAGAGAACCATTTGTGAAAGTGGACGATATCACCCTTGGTTTGAGCTAATACAGCTCCACGAAGGGTGGGACCTGTCATAAAGGTCTCTAGAGTGATGCAAGCTAGAGCAAACCCATCATCCTCAATGCATGTTCCGTCTGGGTTAACTTGGGGCCTACAAAAGAACGTTTGTCAAAACAGAAGCAAATGCCAAACAACATAAAAAATAGAAACAACAAGCTTAAACGATCTTACCTATCCACCTGGTACACTGTGCCAGGAGGATTCTAGAATAACGTGTGCGCACACACAGCTAAAAATAGGGTGTTGTTGAGATAATCATGCCCTCGCGGAAATTCAGCCCACACGTGTGCTAACGGACGTGTAGACCTGGGCCTGCTGGAAGAACCGTCCTTAGTTACAAGCGGCCCCTTGTCAATGTCTTCCATGAAGATCGCAACATCCTCCGCAGCTCCCAGCAACATGGCCTCAAGCACGCTCCGTGCCACTTGTTCACTCAGGTGTGACCAAATAACCACTTTGAATCTGTTCAGCATGAAGGAGAGGAATTCACATGCCCCTTCCCTGAACCAAACCCCATTGTTGTCAATGGTCAGATCTGGGGTAGGTTCATCGGCCTCAATGGGGCCAAACCATGTCAGTACCCCAACTAGCTCAACAACCAGGAGAAAAGGTTAAGTGTCCCTGCAAGTAACCAAAATTCCACCGTAAATCAGCCATGCATGAAAATGACATGAAAAAAAAAATTTCATATTATAGGCCAACACTTAGAAAAATTACTAACTATTTACGCTCGACGTATACGCTGCCTACCCTGGCGTGTAGGCTTTCAAAAATTGTTTATGCTCTACCTAACATGGCGTATACGCCGTCGAATAAACTGTAAAAACCCTCAGCGTATACACCGTAAAAGCCTCCAGCATATACAATGCGTAAACAGTATACACTCTGTAAATAGTCTACACTGAACACTGTGTAAACAGTCTATGCTGGACGCCGTAAAAAAATAGTCAGCGTATACGCTGATAAAATCGTCTACGCTTCATGCCAGTAAAATTGTTTACGCTGTGCATTGACAAAATAGACTACGCTACAAAAAACTTAGGCTATGTACAGTATACGCTCTATGCTGTGAACTTACGCTTTGCGTAAAGAAACCCTCTATGCTATCTGTCAATGCTGGGCATATACGCCGAAACCCTCTACGCTACAGAAACTATCTGCACTATCAAAACCCTTTAACGGTCTACGTCGGGCGTATATGCCAAAACCCTCTATGTTATAGAAACTATCTGCGCTATCAAAACCCTTTAACTGTCTACGTCGAGCATATACGCCGAAGCCCTCTACGCTGACGAGACTGTCTATGCTACGAAACATGTACAGATGAAAGTAACTAATAGAGGCAAGATCAGAGCCTACCTGTGTGACGATCCAGGCCACGATGGAACCCTCGCCCTGGGCAGACACTGCAGCATGGCCTTGCTCTCCTCCACGAAAGTTAGATCAGGTCCTTTCCTCCCCTAGCCTTCCACTTCCTTGCCCTTGCCCATTTCGACATCCTCTACGTTGGAATTGACAGGTTTACGCTGAGGGTCGAAATCGCTCACACCTACGCTGAGCCTCTACACCGGGTTGGAGCCTCTACGCTCACACTGAGTTGAGATGTCTATGCTGACGCTTCAACCTCTACGTTTACACTTACGCTCAAGGTTTGGTCGTTTACGCTTACACTCAGGGTTTGGTCGTTTACGCTTACGCTTAGGGTTTAGTGGTTTACACTTACGCCGGGTCATCTACGCTTATGCTTATGCTCGATGACTATGCTCACTTCCAATTTGTAATGTTTGCAAATGACACCCCTACCCCTATATATAGCGTTGAGCATCACCACCGCCGCTGCCGTCGCCGCCGCCTTGCAGTTTGTTTCTTTTTGCTTTTTTTTCGCTCGTTATAATTAAAATTTGTTCAAAAATAAAAATATATATATATATATTTAATACAAAAAAAATATTACTACATCCTGGTTCCCCTGTAAACCCAACTTCAGATGTCCACATCAAACATTCTAGCGCAAATTTTCCTGTGTACATTCTTTGGCCCGGTATGGCGTTAAACTGCCATGGCGGCCCGGTAAGGCCTTAAACTGCCATGCGTCCCGGTGTGATGATAAACCATCACCATATATGTACACATGACTTACGCTGCCATAAAACATGGAATAATACCTGTTAGATCATTCTTCTCTTTGTTCATTGGTAGGAGCAAGCCCGATGGATTATCAGCATTTATCCACACCGTTAATCATCGATGGGCCGCACGGAAAGATCGCAAGGGACATCGACATAAATCTCATCCACTTAAGTTTACCAACAGATGATGCAGTCATAGCCTCAACACAGCAAATGATAGATAGCTACAAAGGTATGACAAAGCCCCTTGACATAGAAGCTGAAAACATCACCGAAGACCTATTGACCGAAACCCCCATCGCCATGCCCGATGGAGAAATTAAAATATTAAAACTAAGTACATTACTGCAACCTCAACTGGCCAAAGAAATAGAGGATGTGCTTAGGGACAACATAAAAGCATTTGCTTGGTCATACACAGACATGCCCGGATTGGATCCTCGAATCGTCCAACATAACATTATCCTTGATCCAAGATTGAGGTCAGTAAAACAAAAGGCATGAAAGGTTAAACCTGAGGTGGCATTGGCAGTTTGCAATGAGATCACCAAGCTTTATTAGGTTGGTTTCATTTGGGCTGTCGATTATGCCGAGTGGGTATCGAACATGGTCATTGTCTCGAAAAAGAAAGGAAGCATTTGCTTATGCATTGACTTCCGGGATCTTAACGTTGCAACCATAAAAGATGATTTTCCCCTACCTAGCATTGATCAACTTGTTGACTCAACCACTGGGCATGCCCTATTATCTTTTATGGATGGCTTCTCGGGATACAACCAGATATGCATCAACCTAGAGCATCAGCTCCAGACTACCTTTATGACACCATGGGGTACCTTTTGTTACACAATAATGCCCTTCGGTCTCAAGAACGTTGGGGCCACATATCAAAGGACGATGACATTCATTTTTAGTGACTACATGCTACACTTGCTCAATGACTATGTCGATGATACCGTGGTTAAATCAAAAACATCACAACAACACGTACAAGACCTTGACTTGGTGTTAAAACATTGTTTAAAATATGAGCTGAGACTTAACCCAAAGAAATGTGTCTTTAGGGTCAAAATAGGCAAAATGTTTGGATTCATAGCCTCAGAAGTAAGGATATGAGTAGACCTCGATAAATTTAAGGCCATAACAAACTTAAAACCACCTAGCAACCTTACCAAACTTCGAGGTCTACAAGGTAGATTACAGTTCATCAGACGTTTCATAGAAAAACTAACAGACAAACTAAAACCTATAAATCACTTATTGTGCAAGAACGTCCATTTTGAATGGACTCCATAGTGTCAAGAAGCATTTGACCATATTAAAACAACACTTGCCTGACTACCCACGGTTTATCCACCTCAAAATGATAAACCGTTTTACATTTACCTCGCTACATCGGATTCATCAATCGCGTCTATGCTTTTCCAGAAACAAGAAAATGGAACCAAAGTCCCTATCTACTACTTAAGCCATGCATTAGTAGGTCATGAG
Source organism: Gnetum montanum (assembly GCA_015680685.1). Classification (NCBI taxonomy): domain Eukaryota; kingdom Viridiplantae; phylum Streptophyta; class Gnetopsida; order Gnetales; family Gnetaceae; genus Gnetum; species Gnetum montanum. The sequence continues at coordinate 536,022 of MNCI01015740.1, read as the reverse complement.
AAGAAATACAATGATGTAGACAGGTCATGTTTAGCCTTAGTCTTTTCTCTAAAAAAATGGCGACATTACCTCTTCCACAATCAAGTTAACATAATCTGCAAGGATAATTGCTCAGAGTCATCACCAGAAACATTTACGAGACAAGTCGGATAGCCCGTTGGAAAGCCATGATAGCTGAGTTTGACCTGCACTACATAGCGCAATCATCAGTTGATGTCAAGCCATAGCAAATCAAATGACCACGTCACCAATGCACGATCAAGCAACGATAGAGCCAGAATTCCTGGATGAAAATGTAAGCACAATAGATATAGTACCCAATGACTACGATGCCATTCTAAACTTTGATGGAGCATCCACCTCTCGAGGGGGAAGTGCTATCGCTATCATCACCTATCCCTCTGGGGAAATTCGATCCTTTGCTTATCGTTTCAACTTTCATTGTACCAACAACATAGCAGAGTACGAAGGACTCCTTAGAGGTCTCATGGCAGCACTAGCTTCAGACATCACACGACTAGTGGTCAGAGGAGATTCACAATTGGTTTTGAACCAAGTCACAGATATTTATACATGCAAAGCGCAACATTTACAACCATACTGTGACTTAGCAAAACACTTAATGAAGCGATTCGAAAACATTGATGTGCAACACGTCTCTAGAAATGATAATACCATTGCAGACGCACTAGCCACCTTAGCATTAAACATATCGCCTGACATGTTCCATACATTACCAAGCTCCATAATTAGTTGTGCTAAACCAATAAATGATACTCCTGATACGTTGCCAATTGCATCCGTTAGTACAACACACACGATAGAATGATATGACGACATAAAAGAGTACCTTCTATGTGGTGAAACACTGCAACACTTAACGAACGCACAAAAAGATGCGGTATGAAAGCATTCTAGGTAGTATGCATTGGTAAGGGACACATTGTGTCGCTGATCCAACGAAGGCATATTGCTAACATGCGTTGGTAATACTGATGCCCAAACCATCGTTGAATAAGTACATGACAAACTATGTAGAGGACACATAGCACCAAAAGCCATGGCAACAAAGATAAGATGCTTAGGCTATTATTGGCCACACATGAAGTATGACTGTCTCTCCAAGGCTAAGACACGTAGTACCTGCCAAAGACATAGTAATCTAATCCATGTCCCACCAAATGAGTTACATACGGTGCAAATCACATGGCCTTTCCAAAAGTGGGGGTTGGACCTTATCAGCCCAATAACACCCTCATCTTCTATAGGGCATAGTTTCATCATAACCGCAATAGAATATTTCACGAAGTGGGTAGAAGCTGTTCCCCTTCGAAAGACTACATCTAAACACGTATGCAACTTCATTCTCGAAAACATTGTAACCTGTTTTGGCATCCCTATGACCATCATCACTGATAACGGGCCATAATTTAGCAGTGCCAAAACCAAAACTTTTTGTGAAAGTCTAGGGATCAAAAACTCATTTTCATCCCCTTACTACCCTTAGAGCAATGGGCAAGCAGAAGCAACAAACAAAACCATTATTACAATACTTAAAAAGATGCTTACCCAAAGCAAGCAAAGGTGGCACGAACAATTGGTATACACATTGTGGGCATATTGTACTACGCATCAGACTTCAATAGGTAAAATGCCATATAGTCTGATTTATGGTTCAGAAGCTGTTTTACCTTTGGAGTTATAGGTACCATCTTTAAAGATCATACTTTCTGGACTCCTCGACGAAGGGCAAAATAATCATCTGCGCATCATTAACCTAGACTCGGTGGAGGAGGAATGCATACATGCACTCGATCAGATCGAATGGTACCAAAAACAACAATGACAACGCCATTGGCATGACATTCATAAGCGCCCCATCAAAGAAGGTGACCTTGTACTTAAGGCGATTCAAGAACACCCAGACAAATTCTTAGCCAACAGGGAAGGGCCCTACTTGGTCACTAAAGCATTTGACAACGGAGTATTCAAGTTATCTGATATGGAAGGACATGAGCTTGCAAATCCAACTAATCACTTGTTCTTGAAATCGTTCTATATTTGAGTACAAGCTCAGGTATGTACGAGTCCTAGATCATGACTATAAACTAATACCACAGCTCATCCTGGAATCATGACGGTAAACTGATACCATAGCTTGTCCTGGCATCATGACGATAAACTGATACCACATAGCATCTGCAATGACAATAAACTAGCACCCATCCGGTATGACAGTAAACTACCACAGTTGCATTCACTAGAGTCCGCCAAGACTATAAACTGGTTTTCCTCTTCATAGTCTGCCAAGACTAGAAACTAGCAATGTACCGTTTGCCACGACGCTAAACGGGCAATTTCCAATGGGTCATGACATAAAACTAATCCATGATAGTTCGCTAAGACTATAAACTTGCAAGTTCATCTCCGGTTCCTCAATCTGTAGCTACATTCAAACTTCATCAAAATCACTGCATCGCTCACCATTGGACGATCCTAACAACACTGCTGCCATTCATATACAGTCCCGAAATCTCATATGGCACATTTGTTTCATTAGTAGCTATTTAAATCTAAGCTTGCTTACTCACTCATGGTTTTCTTGTCTCCTTGGAGTTGTGTTTGCAGGATGATACTCAGAGGTGTTCGTACGAGAATGCACTTCGTCATAAGTAGCAAGGTGAGATGTTGTTCAAAACACACGTGGCAAGACTAAATCAAGCCATTCACTAGTACATCCCCATTTCCCGGTACATTTCCTATCTATTCATCAACACACTCTACTCAACAACACCTCTGATACACCTAGTACACTCAAAACTTTGAGCATGCTGTTGCACACTGAAACACTTTAAAGCAGTTGCAACACACAACATAGCACTTGAGCATGAGTACAAGATCAAAACAAAGCTTCTTTCTAAAAAAAAAAACAAGACGAGACGACAGTTATTTTGAAAAAAAATACTCATGTCAAAAACAATCGAGTGATATCCCATTGCATGGCTTTGGCTCTTTGCCAACAGGCTTCCCCCTAAAACACTAAACAAGGGTCCTGTTCCTCGAAAGAATGCAACACAATCATCACGTGGCTTTGTTTTTGCCAACACGTCCTCTCGGATACTAATTAAGAGCCTTGTTTCACCAAAGGATGCACATCTCATGTCTTGATCCCGAGTCTGCTAAACAATGGCTCTTGACAAGGATCGGCATGACCCGCATACACACCAGAGCATCCCCTTTACCAAGCACAATCCCTTGGTTAGTTCCCAGTCCCCACAATCTACATTTTCCTACTAGCTATAGATTTCACTTTCCCAATCCTATGTATTACGGAACACGGTGCGATGATGTCTAGTCAAGTGGCAAAGGACAAAGTCTTTATCGAGTTGCTTGTGATGTTTTGCACTTCTTTGTCGATGCTTCTTTTCTCCAAGCGTCAACAAAGAGGGGCCAATGAAACACCACAAAATTTTGAGCTTAGTACTTTTTCCAAAAGAATCAAGCTAATTCACGATACTCCCTAGCATGACTAAAGCTTGAGAACCCCACAAACAGCTTCAAGCAGAGTCGAACTCAACGAGGAGTAGTTCCTTGGGACCTGTAGACGACTATAACAACATCCGCTATCAAATCTGGCAACTTTGGAGCTTAAAATACTTAGTTTACACTAAGTATGTATTCTTAGCATATACGCCCAACATTTACGCCCGATGTTCACAACGTATACGCCCAACGTATACGCCCCAGATTGAATCTTCAGCGTACACACCCAGCGTACACACCTCACGTGTATGCTCAGTTTGTACAACTGATGTATACGCCCGGCGAGCAATTCCTAAAGATGGCATGGAGACAACACTGCAAAGCAAGACTTGGTATGGGGCATCAACTCATGAACGAGGCAACCATCAGCGTATGCGCCCAGCATCCACAGCGTATACGCCATGCATACCCAGCGTATACACCCTGCATATACGCCCAAAGTCTACGCCCACCTGATACAGCGTATATGCCCAGCAGATGTAACAGGTTGTACACTTGTAAATTTTATTCTTTTGTACCTGGTCAACGTGCCACGTGTCACCCAACCCAAGTCTAACGTCAAAACCTGTATAAAAACCCCAATTTTTCATTCGATCGAGAGGTTGGCAAAATTTTGAGCAAAGACGCTGAGAACTAGAGTAGAGAACCTTGTATGCTGGACAACCCTATACGCTGAGCATACAACCTCTATGCTATGCCTACAGTGTGAACCAACCCACAGTCATCCCTGCATCCACTGGTGCTTTTCGTCCACCTTATGTCAAAGCCACAATTGCGTTAGACCGGTGCATTGTAACTCTCATTTTGAAATAGCATTGTTACATTTTCTTCCTAAAATCTGCTACAGTTTTGCATTAATTATTGCATGTATTCTGTTTACGCTCTTTTACGTTTACGCTCCGTTCGCATCAGTTACGCTGTTTATGCTCTGTTTTACGTCTATTACGCCGTTCACGTATAACCCAGCGTATAGCACCTCGGTGTACATTTGGGGAAATCCTTGCCTGATCCACATGTGGACCACTCAAGGTACTCTACCCTCATTAATTCCAGCTTGCCCTCAAGCAAAGGTAGGATCTTTTGTGCATGTCCGGAGATCTCGAGGTCTCTGTTTCCTTCCAGCCGAACACTGATGATTTTGGACGGTACATAACGCTGATCCAAAAAATCATTTACAGTCATTCCATGATGCTTGCACCTTGTAAAACATAGAAAATGAGTGGAAAAAATATAAAGTTGTTTCTTAGAACACTCATAAAGGAAGCAGAGAGTTGGTACTGATCCTTAGAGCCGGAAACCATTAGAAGATGGAGTACAATGTTAGAGTTGTTCAATGATAAATATCAAACATACTCCAGAGTGTCTAATTTGCATAAGTAGATCCAAGGATGGAAGAAAGGTACTCATGAATCCTTGGATGTTGCCATGGGCCGCTACTACGCATTGTTACATTGTTGCCTGGGCCATGGTTACGCACAACGGG
>MNCI01015740.1:482659-530444 GCA_015680685.1 Gnetum montanum | reverse complement strand
GGTTATGTTAACACATACCATAATCAACTAGATCAAGGTAGGTCACATTCCCAAGAAACTATCTAACCTTGGAAGTCCCTTAATCTACCTCCAAGTTACGAGGAACGAACCACATAACGCTCTTCTTGACTCAGGTTCCAGAGTCAACTTAATTTCACGAGAAATGTATCAAGCTTGGAACCTGCCCCAACTCAAGAAGAGAAAAATTCAACTAGAGCTGGTTGACCATTCCATCATCATTTCCTTAGGATTGGTGGAGGACATCATTACCATTATGTGTGGTTGGTCATACCCATCTGATTTCTTGGTGATAGAGGTCAACAGCAACAAAGGGGACTTCCCAATTATAATGGGAAGGTCATGGATGAGTACAATAGACGCATGCCTAGGGATTCGAAATCTTTCCTTAGAGATATCTAAGGTGAATATTTATGGAAAGATCGAGAAGAAGAAAGTTCCATGCATCACATACAGTGACTCATTAGGTGATGACATGGAGGAATGCACAACATCTCCTACATGCAACCGGTGTGCCCTAGAAACTATGAGACAAAGATGCCTGTATGTAGCAACCACACAACAAGTAGACATCCCATGGTTGATAGCTAAACGGAAGAGTAATCAACCAACATGCATGGAACAAACTGGGGGAATAACTCATGCCAACAACGAAGGCATAGATACATTGGAATATGAGCGTCACCAACTTTCACCCCTTAACCTAAAAACATCAATGGGGAGAAGTTGGGCGCTTTTAAGAAATTTAAATAGATGTTCATTATTTTAGATCTCTCCCTTTCCATTCAATCATGGGGGAGATGGCCACCTATGCTAATCATTTGGGGCCCTCAGTTCTTTTAAGTTTTTTGTTTTACACATTTTTATTTTGCAAATTTCTTTAACTTTTCTTGTTTTTGTTTTACAACATCATTATACTTTTTCATTTTTTGGTGTGTGTGTGTGTGTGTGTTAGTTATCCATCTTGTTAAGTTTGTTGTTTAATAAGTGTTCTTCATGATTGTAACGACAGAAAATGTCGATAGCTGGAAAATACCAAACGAAGATCCGTGTACACTGTCTTAACCACGGATTCGTGTGAGGGCTGTGCTGGAGAAAACGAATTTACAATGCCCTGAACAGTCTTGTCGATCAGACAGGGACTTACTCAATCAATAAATTGATGAATATTATAGATATTTCGTGAAATAATTTGATTCGATGAATCGCAAAAGGAGTAGAAAACGATGTAGATAAATTGGAATAACGACAACGTCAACACGACAAGAAGGATCAGATTTAAGAAAATGTGCAATTCTAAGATTTGTACTTTGACCCAAAAACTCAGTATATTGTATACAAAGTTCCAATGGAAAACTCCACTTATGTTGTGCGAAGCATACACAAAATAACAAGAAAACTACTCAACAAGGAGTGCAGAATGGAGTTTGGTCTACCTCGTAAGCCAAAGATGGGATGCAAGGAAGGTCAAGCCTAAATGTCTAACGATCAACTATTTCTGATCAATAGATCTTGCCAACTGCACCAGATGATCTCTTGATCTCTGATCTGTTCCCCTTTGCCTTTGTTAGTCTCTGCTCAAACTACCAATGATCGCCAATGGAGAGAATTGTATTTTTTGCCAAAGGACTGATTGCTCCTGCTGTTAATGCTCAAAGATGTCTCCTATCTCTACTTAAAGGTGATAACTGCCAAAATTCAAAGATGTCAACCCTTGTTTCTTCACCAACTGGAGTATTTATAAGTTCAACAACATGTGGAGAAGGCATGGACCTGATGACAAGTGTCTCAAACCTTCAAAATACCGTTGACTTGTCCAATTTTATGTTGAATCTGGCTATGTCACGTCACATTTCTAGGAGAAGGGGCGAAGTACGTTGTCAACCACTTTTGCCAAAGTCACCTCATGATTATGCACAATATGCTCATCAGCGTATTATGCGTGTGGATAACAGGTGCGTGTCTGGTATTTTCCTAGCTGGTCTTACGCTACATTACACTCGTTCGTGCTGCATCACGTGGCAGAGCGTAATAAAACATGAAAATAGTTGATTTAAGCTATTTTACGCTCATTTACGTTGCAAAGTGTAATAGAGCGTAAAATGGTCAACTTTACAATAGATTTATGCTTGCCCACGCTACGTAGCGTAATGAGCGTAAAGCAACCAATCTGCAAAAAGGAAGAAGTCAATCTGCTATGCTTCCTTGGACTCTAACTTTGACTTTCTTGAAGCTCGTCACGCTACTTTGCATAACGAAGCATAAACTCAGCCCTGAGCAAAAGACTTAGCTGAATATGTGACAGGTCGCATATTACGCTGCTTAGGCTTTAGGCTTCATCAAATCTACCGAAGTAAGTTACCTTCTGATATCAGGCTATGTTAAGTAGAGTTACGCTAAGCATTACTACGCTATGTTGTGTAAAGAAAGAAAACACAGTAAGATTGAGATTTGTAAGGAACTTGGAGACTTGACTCTGCGCACCTCTTTGCCTCGCTTTGCCTTGTTTCTGTCTTCTGAAATTTTCTCGCAAACTTTCACCTGAATCGTGAATCTTCGCCTTAGGCCGATTCATGATTTCCATAGTGTTTCAATGGCCCCTCTTTCTTGATGGTTAGAGGGCTTGCCCGAAAGATGTCGACAAAGAATACGAAACACCGGATTGGTAAAAGTACCAACAACGTTCATCAACGGTCAGTCAAGTGTCGCTCTGTCAAAGTAGAAGTGTAGAAATGAGGGAAATAGGAGATAAAATGGTATAGTAGGAAATTCTTACAAAGGTAAGGGGAAAGAGGTTTGAGGAAGACTTAAGTAAGGATTGGGGAAGACGCAAATGTGTGAGTATAGTTTCTTTTTTACGCATAAGCAATTAAGCTTTCTCCTGCGATTGCGTTTGCATGGAGTTATGCTATCTTTTTGTAGATGAATGGGCTTGCATAGATGAACTGTGTTGCATCTGCACAGCCTGGATGAGTTGTATTTCATCCATTTTTTCGACCCATGTTTTTTTTTACGTCCAACAGGTGAGTTGCGTTACGCCAGTTCATGGACTTGATTGCAATGCAAATGTGGAAAGCGTATGCTGCATATGTACGTTTTGCGTAAGGGAAGCAGATGGTGGAGATGTAGAGAAAGTAAGAACTGGAGGTAGGATTACAGGGAAAACAAGGATGCACTCCTGAGTGGATAGGCTAACCTAAGTGGCCATGTCAACATGCCGTTTGTATTTCACCACTCAGATGAATGCACCTTTGAACGACATCCTCGTAGCAAGTAACCTGCAACCAGAGGAGAAAACAGAGGATACCATTGCTCGGTCGAATCACCAGAGAGGTTGTTGAAACAAGTACCGTTTGAGGCGAGACAGAGTGAGCGACCCATGGATGAGGAACCATAGCCGGAGGCCAGGGTCTCCATGTTGATGCTCGGCCTAGCATATCTCCGCCAAAGAACATCAGACTTAGCGCACCTGACTGGTTATGCAAAGAACTAGCTAGGTGAATCTATGATGCTAGAGCTTGATAATGATGATGAGCGGAGGTCCCTAAGGTCATTGTTGATGAGAACTCCTTTAGGGCATCCGATCGACGAAACTAAACTCTCAGAGGTGCCACTGCTGCAGTGGGTGTAGTGACGGCATCTCCGAGGGGTCAGTAGTATGCCTTTTAGCACATCCGAGGAATCAGTAGAATGCCTGTGAGGTAGTGATGCTGGGACTATCCCAACATCCCACCCCATTTGTTTTGGCAGCTGCACGGAGACGATCACACTCACTTGATTTGCATGATGGTGGTTTGTAGGTCCTAGTTTTAAGTCCTGGTAGACTGTCATTGCTAATTTTAAGTCCCAGCAGACCATGGTCCCAATTTAAAGTCAGGGCGGACCGAAAAATGCTAGTTTTACATCGTAGTGGATGGTGGTAGAGTTGATTTCTGGTCTCAGCAGACCGTGTTGTGGATGTTAGTTTCATGTCGTGACCCAGGAACAGATCTATGCTAGTTTTACGTCTCAGCAGAAGTATACTCACCTATGCCAATTTTATGTCTTAGCAGACAGCCGGTGCCAGTTTAGCGTCATGGCGGACGCGTGCAGGCAATAGCAGTTTTACGTCTTGGCAGACTTGTACAACACTGCCAGTTTTATGTCGTAGCGGATGGTTGCAACTTGCTAGTTTTACGCTGTGGCGGACGATCAGTCCCAGTTTAGCATCGTGGTGGACGCGTGAAGGGAATGCCAGTTTTACGTCATAGCGGATGATTGTTGCCATACCTGATGTTAACACTGGATATACAACTAGATGTAGTACTGCTTCAGATATATATGATTCATAGGATTCGGTAACTCGTTGCTGTTGGTATTTGCTAGCTTGAACGTGCCGTTTCCATACATATCAGCTACCAAAAAGGGGCCCTCCCAGTTTACAGAGAACTTGCCTACTGGTTCGTGAACGGCCTTGAGAACCAAATATCCCTTCTTAATCAAATGTTGTTGAAGATTATGACGATGCTTCTGCCTCTACTTATCTGGATACTTTTCGATGGTATCAAGCATCTGTATTCGCTTCTGCTCGACTGAATCCAAATCCATGATTTGAGACTCGGTGTGTTGAGCCTCATTTATAATCGTGGAGAGGACCATTCATAGAGAAGGAACCTGTAATTCGAGGGGTAGCACCACCTTAGATCCATAGACTAGGCTATAGGGTATACTTTCTGTAGTTGTTATGCATGTGGTACGATATGCCCATAGCACATAGAAGATCTTTTCATGCCACTGTCTCTTGTTGCTGTCGAGCATTTTCTTAAGCAGGTTGATAATGGCCTTGTTTGTTGCTTTAGCTTGACCATTCGCTTGCGGGTAATAGGGCGAGGAAAAAGATTGTTTAATACTAAGGCTATCACAAAAGGATTTGGTTTCCAGACTACTAAACTGTGGCCCATTTTTGGTCAAGATAGTCATCGGGAGACCAAATCTGGTTACAATATTATCTAGAATGAAATGACAGATCTGTTGAGACGTGATCTTCCGCAGAGGAATGGCTTCCACCCACTTCATGAAATACTCAGTAGTAGTGATTATGAAGCTATGGCCTGCGGAAGATTTTGGTGTGATAGGCCCTATAATGTCTAGTCCCCATTGTTGAAAGGGCCATGTGATCTAAGTCATGTGTAGTTCTGTAAGCGACACATGTATAAGGTTTGCATAACATTGATACGTGTCACACGTTTTAACCTTTGTAAGACAATCTTTTTTCATGTACGGCCAATAATACCCTAAGCAACGAATTTTAGAAGCCATAGCTCGTGGTGCTATGTGTCCTCCGCATAATCCCTCGTGAACCTCACCAACTATATGCTGTGCTTGGTCTTTGTCTACACAAGTAAGTAGCACTCCATCAAAAGAGCGTCTACAGAGGGTGCTATCTCCTATGATGACGTACATCCTAGCTCACTTGCGAATAGCGTCTTTCTGTGCATGTGTTGACTTGTGTGTGGTTCGCCATGCAAGACGTAAGTCTTAATGTTGTCATACCACTCTGGTGTTATATCCTCGAGAAGAGAAGATATTTGCGTCACTTGAATGATAGGATCTGTGAAATCTATTATTAATGTGGGACAAGTGTCAAGCAAGTGTGATGGCATATTTAAAGCTAATGTAGCTAGTGCATCGGCCAATGTGTTATCATTTCGTGGCATGTGTTGGGCATCGATGGTTGTGAACTGGTTCAGAAGATCTTTAGCCATATCGCAGTAGGGCTGGAAATGTGTAGCATTGCAGGCATAGACTCCTGGGATTTGATTTATAATAAGCATTGAATCACCCCTAATTGCCAGGTGTCAAACATCAAGTTCTCTGGCCATTAATAATCCCCTGAGGAGTCCCTCGTACTCTGCCATGTTGTTTATATAGGGGAAGGTCAAGTGGTAAGCGTGAAGACGCACATCCTCAGGTGATACCGAAATGAATGTAGCAGCACTACCACCTTTAACAGTTGAAGTTCCGTCAAAATATAACGTTGCTTCGGGGCCTGTTAAAATAGGGCTTAAACTATGTACATGCTCGTCTAGAAATTCAAGCTCTATAGTTGCCTAACTGTCAATAGGCGATGTTATCAGTTGATTAGCTATCACTTGGCCTTTCATAGAAGATTGATCGATGTAATGTAGATCGAATTCTACCATGATAGCTTTCCAATGAGATATTTTACTGCTTTTGTACAAGTTATGCATAATGGCCCTAAGGATGTTATTTTTGCAGATAATGTAAACCTGGCTACGGAAGAGATAATGTCTGCACTTCTTGAGCGTAAACACTAACGCTAAGCAATTACACTCTACTTCATTGTACCTCGTTTCATACACACATAGAGCATGACTCAAGTAATAGATGGGTACTTCCGACCCATCATCCCTCTTTTGATAGAGTAATGTAGCTAAGGCTACATCTCATGTTGCGAGGTAAATGTAAAATGGTTGATCCCTTTGTGGCAGGAAGACTGTTGGCAAGCGTTGAAGCTCTTGTTTCAAGCTGTCAAACGCATGCTAACAATCGTCTGTCCATTTGAAATTAAACCCATTTTTAAGCAAATGTTGCATAGGGTGTAATTTATCAGTTAATCTTGAGATAAATTGTCTGATAAACTATAACCTCCCTTACAATCCACGTAATTGCTTGAGATTTGTAGGGGGTGTCAGTTCAACAATGGCTTTGACTTTGTCAGGTTCTACTCGTATACTAGTTTCTGATACCACAAACCCCAGCATGCATCTGGTTTTGACTCCGAACACGCACTTCTTTGGGTTGAGCCAGAGGTTGTATTTAGAGCATCTTTTAAGGACTAATTCTAGATCCTTCGAATGATCCTTTGACCTTATAGACTTAACAGCTATATCGTCAACATAATCATTCAGTCTCCCTAGGAGATAATCACTAAAGATATATGTCATAGCTCGTTGATATGTAGCTCCGGCATTTTTTAACCCAAAAGGCATCATGGTGTAGCAAAAGGTCCCCCAGGGTGTCATGAAGGTGGTTGTCAGCTGGTGTTCTGGGTTGATGCGTATTTGATTGTAGCCTAAGAAGCCATCCATGAAGGATAAAACTGCATGCCCAGCGGTTGTATCCACTAGTTGGTCGATACTCAGTAATGGAAAATTATCTTTGATTGTAGCTTTGTTCAAGTCTCAGAAGTCTATGCAGATGCGTATCCCTCCGATTTTTTTAGGAACAACTACAATGTTAGATACCTAGTCTGAGTAATCGACCGTGCGAATAAAACCAGCCCGGTACAGTTTAGTGATTTCGTCATGTACTGCTAGCATGACTTCTGGCTTGATCTTTCGTGCTTTCTATCTAACTGCTTTGATATGGGGATCTAGGATTATGTTGTGTTGTATTAACCTTGAGTCTAGTCTCGGCATATCTTCATATGAACATGTGAACATCGTGATGTTATTTTGGAGGACCTGTCTTATGTTGTCATGTGCCTTTTGGTGTAGTATGGAGCTAACCTTAAGAGTTTTAGTCTCATCTCTATGCATAACCACAGAGACCTCGTTGAGGGGGTCTCTAGTTACATCTCCAACTTCTAGATCTAGCGTGCGCGTCGATTGTTCTGGCCAGTTTAGAGATGTTTTTGACGTGGCTATGGTTGCATCATCAAGGGCAAGGTTAGTCTCTACTAATGTAGGATCAAGTTGTCTAATAAGCTCCCCGTGTGGGCCTGTTAAAACTAGGAGTGCATATAAAGTTTTGTCCATTTGTCAATTGTCCTGCAAAAGTGTCGAATATGAAAGTAATTAGAAAGGTACTAAGTTGGGTGCCATAAGTATTTAACGAATAACGCTTCGTTTAGTTTAAAAAGAAAAAGGATCTGATGTGACGTTTCTGAGCCTGAGGAGCCAACTAAATTTTGAACGTCGTGAATAGCCTACAATTAATGCGACCTGATTACGAGGAGATAAGACACAGTAGTTTAAGGTTGTTTCAGACCGTAATGCGTGCGATATCTGTCGCAATTAAAGACTTGATTTTTGGTTTCTAGCTCATACTAACACCAGCATTTGGGCAAGTCTCACTGAAATCGGGTGTGAAGTCAGTTAATTTTGCATATAAGTAGGCAATTCTCCTTGAAAACAGGCTATTGGCCATCATGAATTTGAATTCTCAGCTGTTACAGAGAGAAGGAGAAAGAGCAGTTGCAGAGAGAAGGAGAAAGAACAAGAGGTTGCAGCACATTATTTGTGAAGGTGTAAAGGTGTGAAGGTGTTAGGACTGCAACAATGGCACCTAAAGTAAGAGGGAAGAACACGAAATTAGCAAAGATCGACGAAGTACAAGGGAGCCTGCAGTGTGCTTCGTAGGCTTTGGTTGAAGTGAGGGATGTCACTCCCCTGAATCAGTAGGCCATTCCTGGCTTATTTGTGTTGCATTCTGTGATATGCTTCTTCTTTGCAGTGTTTATTATTTTTGCATCATTCTTCGTAAATTAGAGTTTTAGGCTATGGACCTCACGTTAAAATGAGGGTTTATACAACGATGTTGCGTCTATCGCCGTTGTCTGAGACAAACCTTGTACTGTTACAAGGGTTTAGGCAATTTTGACTGTATAGCTAAAGCATAATTTGTACATTTTCCTATGGTTTAAGCATGCAATCAGAATCTAGACGATAATGTGTTTATCTTTTTTGTACAGTATCATGTTGAAACCCATCCTAATCATCTTGGACATAGTCGGGGTTTTATGTTATATAAAATCGATCGTACCCAATGTTCCTCCCCCTTAGACTCCGTTGCAGGGGAAGGCTATATGGTTCCGAAAGGGTGTGCTGAAGTTTCTGCAGTTTTTACTGCGTAACTACAACATTATTGTGTGTTCACATCTATCTGGGGATGTGGCTGGCGCTATTTTGGAGCACTTGTTAGTGGGTTCTACGCAGGGCATCCTGGATTTCTTGACAGACAGGGCTATCGATACTGGTCATCCCCAAGACTACGAACTTAGTGCCAAAGGGATCTGAGAAATGGCCAGGTTTAGTTGTTACCATGTGTACAATACTCTGTTCATGGCCCGTCATGTCTCGACTTACTTTCAGAACCCACCAGGCACAGTGTATTATTCGGGTGGGTAAGTTGTTTTGTGGGCGGTATTGTCATTATGTTTCTAATGTTTGGATTTGTGAAGCGTAGGATAATAATGTGTTATATGATACAGGTTTTTCATTAATGAAAATAGATTAGTAGGCAATAACAATACATTGATCTGGATCGAAACAGCGATAAAGGAGTTTACCTCCACCAGCAACGTACGCGCCGGTGTAATGGGGCAAATGTCCTTTGACATTCATGAGTATCCCACCCGTTATGCTGCTTCTTTCAAGAATTGTCAGAACCTTAGGTGGTTACATGAAGAATGGACTTTGGACCCTCCCCTTACCATCGTGGACGTGTAGAGGAAACTTCCTCCACTTCCTTTTCCATTTGGCCCTGGTAAGGTTTTGTTGCTACTGTTAGTTACAGGATATTATATTATTTTTGTTTTGTTTTTGAAATGTTGCATAATAGTGTTTTTGCTACTTAGACATGTACCTTGCGTTGTTCAGTCAGGGAATCCTGGGAGATTACCATTACAATTTCCAGCCACGAGGTGAATACCCTCCTTTTTTGCTATGGCGACATTAAGGAGGCACAATGCTAGCTCGACCACGCGATGGCCACAGTTGCGTTGGTCACCAAACTGCGGGAAGCGAGGCTAATGCATTTATTTCTAGTCGTAACCCTTGATGTCTCGGCTAGCGAAATGTTAACCCTAGTCAACTCCTTCAGTGAGAGGGTTGAGCGTTTTTGCACGCGCGTGCATCACGTGCGTGTGAACTTTGATATTGACGCTCAGCTGTTTGTTGAACTCTTTAGCATCCCCTCTGATGGTCTTCCCATAGAGGAAAAAGCGAGGAGGAGCCTCAAATGTTAGGAAGAGCTGGAGGAGTGGCTAGGGACCAAGAAGAAGACCAAGGGGATCCCTTGTGAAAAGATCGAACTGGAGATCGCCAAGACTATCTATCCCCTCTTCCGGGCCCGGGCTTTCCCCAAAACACTCTCGCAAGGGAGGTTTTTTACTATAGAACAGGTCCGTATCATGTGGGAGGTGATGGAGGAGGGGACCCAGTTCGACTAGGCAAGATATTTCGCTAAGGGGTGACACACTGAAATGATCAGGCTCCGTCAGAAGCTTGAATCTCGTTTCAGTGTGCATTTTGCCTTCTTCATAGCTTGCCTGCGGCGTTTTGCCAAATTTTTGGTTGTCCAGAGGAATGGGGTCTGGGTGCAACAAGACCGAGACTAGCTATCAAAACCTTGGAGTTTCCATATTTTCGGCACTACTCGAGGACAAGATCCTCTAGAGGGAATTGGGGAGTCTTACTCTATAACGACAAGGGATTTGGTGGCACCTCGACTGCGGGGCCCTAATAGTGTAGGTGGAGTGGTTCCCACTTACATCGGTGACGCATCACGGGGAAAGCACCTGGCTATAGAAAGAGTAGACGCCTTGGTTCAGTGTAAAAGGCCTTGCCTAATCAAGGTCCCTATGGAACCAACAGATGGCACGGGCAGAACTGTGCAAGTCAAAGTTTAGCGGAGTAAACCTCCGCTTGGTAAGCGTAAGGACCTAGTGAAAGTTATGGAAATTATGTGTTATGTGGCATGAACAGAGAGACCTACAGAGCGGTTGACCCCTAAAACAGGGGCAGTGATATTACGGCATGGAGAAGGGGCCCCAGTTTTGGAAGAGAAGGCCCCGGCTATTAGAATAAGCGACGCACAGGCCCTTGTGCATGAAGAGAAAGAGGAGGCAAAAAATGTTGATGCACCTCCCACTGTAATAGGCCAAGGTAATGAGTGTGTTAGAATTTTTAAGGAATTTTGTTAATAAATAGAGATTTTAACTTAATTATGCTACAGATGAACAAGATGCATTCACGTCTGCCGCTGTAAGCAGAGCGTGGGGAGAATTTCCTGATAAGTTTGCCTTCATGGAAGGCATTGTCAACGATATGATCGAGCGCCTCGAGTGCGTCGATCCTGGGGCTAGTATGTTATAGCTATAGTAGGCTTATTTTATTATAGAGTTGTAATGTTTTATTTACGTTTGATGATGATTGTTATCAGGAGCTCACCTTCGATGAGATCCTACGGATCCCATTGACTTGGACACAGTGGAGCCTTCATCAGACGAGGCGGTCGTGCCACGCAATATTTATGAGGAAATATGTAAATGTGCATTACACTCGACTTGCTCCTTGTGGGAGATTTAGAATATCAATGAAGACCTTTGGAAGAGGCTGTAGAGGTCAGAGAGGGAGAAGGTGTCTCTGGCCAAAGAGGTTGGAGACTTAAAATCATGATGCGAATTCTTGTAGGCGCGGGGAACGGATGAAGAGGACTAGCGTATAGTTGTTATTGATTACGCTCGCTATTGGATAGTGGTCAGGAATAGTGTGCAAACCAGTTGGGAATTGGTGGAGCAGAGGATGAAAATAGAGTTTTGGGCCCAGAAAAACCAAGACTGGAAGGATTTTTGTGCAAGTGTGTAAGAGTGGGGGCAGAAGGAAAAAGACCATAAGCATCTATATAAGCGAGAGAGTATCGCTTATCGTCAGCACTACCGAGATTCTACCATTGAAGCTCAATCCTTGCGGGTATTCCTTGATTTCATTGGCGCATCCAAAGCCTTCGAGAAGTTCTAGGAGCAGGTGACAGTAAGCGCATCCTCGGAAAGAGAGATTTCTCTTCCTGGGGGCGAGACTACAGTCCCAACTTTCTTCCCTGAACTGCCTCGATGGACTAGTGTGGAGAAAGGGAAGGTGAAGGCTGGAACTAATCTGGGAATGGAGTATGGTCTGAATTAACTGAAGATGAAATTATGCAGTGTTATGGGTCGGTTTAGATCAGCTCCCTTTTGCAGCGGAAGCAGGACCAATGCGAGTAAGTTCGAGTGTTATTGAATCTAAATTTTCTGATTTATGCTATCATGGCTTTTCCTTATGTATTTACTGTATATAGGTACAAGGAGTGGAAGAAGAAGGCAGGCAAGATGAGGAGCAAGTATAGGAAGAAGAGCGTAATGATGTAGACCGTCCTCCTATGGAGCCAGTATCAGTGCAAGGACCCCATGAAGAGGACATTCCTCATGAAGGGATACCTTCTAAAAGGGATGACCCACTTGAGGATGACTTGTTAGGCTTAGAGGCAGACCTAAGGGATATGGGTGACAGTGGTACCAGGGGGGATGCATAATTGTGATTTACGTATGATTTTATTCATGAAATTGAACAATGGCCATATGAATGGTGTCGAGATTACTTGTGAGATTTTGTGTATGATTGTAGATTTTATTTATTATTATTTTTTTTACTTTTATGTCTTTATTTATGCAAAGCGTAAACGGAGTTGTTAGAGACTTTGAATGGGTTGTGTTACTGTAGAATGGAATTGCTAGTTTAAGGACATCAAGGGCCGTCACGTAGCGTTTGCGTAAGATACACACGGATTAGCTAGTTTGAGTCCATTGCGGGCCTTCGCTAGTTTAAGGCCATTGTGGGCCATCCCTAGTTTTAGGCCGTTGCAGGCCATCTGCGTAAGTCTGGAAGTATAATTGATAAAAATGTACATATCTGCGTAACTGTGCTAATATGGCTAATGTCAGTCAAGGAGCATAAATGGTGTAAAAAATGAGAAATGTAAATAGTGTAATGGACAGAAAGCATGAATACATGTATGTATGTTAAAGAAAACTATCAATCGAATTTGATATGCGTAAGCAGAAAACTAGCAGAACTATAACGATGCATGTAAATGCCACTCAGATCAATCGCTAACTCGCAACTATTTCTTGATGGCCTTTACGTTCAGTGATGTGTAAGGGCAGGGAGATTTGTGATCTGGCTCCTCCACACCATCTTCCTAAAATGGTAGCTCAGCCTAGGCTAGGCTGTCATCATTTGTTTCGATTTGTTTGGGAGTTCGATCATGAGTTTGATCTTCAGGCATCTCGATCGTCGAACCCCACTCTTCTTTGATATTGTTGACATTCCTAGGGATTGTGTCGTCACCACGTATAACCACCTCTCCCCCTGCGTAAGGTAGGTGTATCTCTTAGTGTATAGGTGATGAAACCGCCCTCAGTTGGGCAAGCCAGGACCTCTCTAGAATCAAATTGAAACCGGGCATCTCCTCAACAACGATGAATGTGGCATCTGTTGGGAATTGATCCCCCACCATGAATTCGATATGCACCATCCCTTTGACCTGAACTCATGCCCCGTTGAACAAATTTAGGCACGTTGTCATTGTAGGACTAATCTGGTTGATCAAGCCCAACTTATCCATAATGGGATAAGGGATGACATTCGTAGCCGCACCATCGTCAACATGCACCCTTCGGATCTGATGTTGACCAACCCAGATGATGATAAACATGGGTTCAGTTGTCACTTGACCTTTCTCAGGATCATCTTTAATGGATTTATCATGAAAGGTCAATGAGGTAGGATTAGGTCACTCAGCAGGGGAGGGAAGCATGACTGCATGTATCGCTTCCTCCTCCGCTGGTAAGCTTTCATCCATAGGTATGGATGTCAGCATACAGACCATAGCCTCATGGTGATTTTGAGATGTCATGAGCAAGTCATAGAGGCTCAATGTTGTATTCTTCTATTTCAGAGCTTGTTTGACTTGCGTACATGCATCGAGGAGGTCCCATTCTCGGCTGGGTTGCTTGTCCCCTCTGTCTTCTTCCATTCGCCCTAAGAGATGAATCTCCCAAGGCAGAACAGCATCAGTTGGAGGGTTATTTTTCTTCCTGTCGAAGGCACAGGCGCAGGGACATAGGCTAAGGACCTGGGCTTAGCGAAGCCTAACGTGGTATGGTTTTTGGTGGCATTGACTGATGAGTCTCCTTGCCTTTTTTTATTTGATGGCGATTGATGGTGATGGCTAGAAGCTTGCCCCTACGTAAAAGGAGCAGTTGGTGGTTTTGGTACCCTAAGGATAAAAGGTGCCTTAGGGGTAGGCGTGGATGTGGCCGCGGCTTTACTATTAATGCGAGGCTGAGTTAAATCTGGAGAAGACCCCCAAATAACAAAGAGTGACCTCGAGACGCCACTAGCTACCAGTGAAAAGCTTGTCCCCCGAGGTGAACTGGTAGGTACACGTAAAACAAAAGGTTGTTTAGGTAGTACCTTCTCTTCATCGTCTGTACTTACCACGTTGATTGTGTACGGTGTGTTATTTGCGTTTAACGGATCCTTGTACACATGCAACGCCTGCTTTTCGGGACGTGTTGGACTACTGCCGTCTAGTCTCAAAGAACCATCATCGATCATGCACTGAATATCATCCTTCAAGGCCCAGCAGTAATCGATGTTGTGACCACACAACTGATGGTAGTCACAAAAATGGTCCAGCCTAAAAGACCTCAGAATTGGTGGTTCATTGGGTAGGGCTAAAGAAGGATTCTTTAGCAATTCACAATTATGTCTGTGATGCTGTAAAGCTTCTTTGGATACCTTCTTATTCTGAATGTATCCTGCCCCTAATAGTTTTTTCAATAGTTCCGAATGTTTTATAGGCAGGGCTGTATACTTTGAGCGATCTTTACACTCAAAGTTTGGCCTTGGCTGGGGGGGGGGCTTTTCAGGGGCATGTGTGTCTTGGCTGGTGTTGCTTGCACTAGCTGTGGTCTCGGGAGATGCCGTGGGTGCCTTCTTATTTTTGTTTTTAGCACCTTCAGCCAACGCAGCTACTGTCATTGTTGTTTCTTTACCCTTATCCTTACCCTTATTATTGGCATTTTTATAGGCTACATACGTTGGGTCTTTGCTAGTCTCTGCAGCATCCTGGATGCTCTTAGTTTGGGCAAAAGCCTGACTCAAGAAGCTAGGGGCAAGGTAATACAGCTTAGACTTGATGAAGTCGTTGATTGCTCCTTTGAAGATAGCCAGCAAATGGGCTTCCGCAATAGGCTCACGTATTTCATTCAAAGTAGTGCTCCATCATTGTATAAACCTCTGGACTGGTTCAAGTGGGTCTTGCTTCACTCCCATAAGTTGGTCTAGCGTGACTTCTGGCTTTAAATGATACTTAAAGCAAGTCACGAATTATGTTAGGAGCTCTTCCAAGGTTGAGATGGAAGAGCGAGGAAGCACTCGATACCAGTCCAAAGCTTTCCTTGCTAGAGACATTGCAAAGACATGGATGATTGTATGAGGCCATTGCTACAATAATAAGGATTCGAAGCTGAAGGTGACCAGGTAAGCGTTGGGATCCCCTTCCCCATTATATTTAGTAAAATGGGGTAGTGACATCCCTAGGGGCAACGACAGCATAGGAACTGCTGGACTGATGGGATCATCTTGATAGAAATCCATGATTTGTATGGTATTAGAGCCAGCAGCTTTAAGGTGCTTAACCTCCTTAGTGAGGGTTTGAATAAGTAAAAATGCTTGATCTAGGCTTGTCGATGGAGAAGTCTATGTAGGAGGAGCTAGGGGTTGGATAGAAAGAGCTGTGCTAGGCAATGGGAATTGCACGATGGTTTGGATGATGGGCGGTGCTACGGGGGCTATCCCCGCTGACGGAGTAGCCTGTGGAAGCCACCACCCACCAGGTTGAGTAGAGGGATTGGCTGTTGTCAGGTGTGTAGGATGGAAATTATAAGGATATTGTGGGTTTATTTGTGGGACATGCATGGTAGGTGCGGCTAAGGGTTGCGCACCGTATAACGTAGATTGATTATGTGAGATGGGCAGGATCCACTGACCAGCCGTGGGTTGTTGAATGGATTGCTATGATTGAATAGTGGTCGTGATCTATTGCCTTGCAGGGGGCGGAAATGAGAAGGTTTGCACCAGATTTTGTACCAGGCGGGTCGTAGGCATGGCATGAGGTTGCACTTGGGGAATGAAATAAGGTGTGGTAGACACAGGTAACACCGACGGAATGCTAATTACATGTGGTGATGAGGCCCCCCCACGTTATTTTGGGATGGTATCTACACTTGCAAGATGGATGATTGTGTAGTGACCTATGGAATGACAGGAATGTAGGTTTGGGTGGTCATGGTTGGATTAAGGTGGGCGGCTTCTCCTGCGAGAGGAAACAGGGGATTTATGTATGTATGGGGACTAAGAGTATGATATGAATCCGCATGTTCAGACTGGGCTGTGAGTTCATCTTCCTCCTCCTCCTCATTTTGAGGTTCTAGCATGGACCATGTAGCGTGACTCCTAGCCATAACCAGTTGAGTTAGGAGTTCATGGTAATGTTCAGTTAGGGGGATAATGTCGTAAGCGGTAGGGATAATGTTGGCTTGGCTAAGAGAAAGCTTTGCCTGGATCTTGATGTAAATAAAATTATATTCTTCAGGCGTCACGACGGTCCCTGAGGTACTATAACACCAGAAGCTGGCCCGGTGGCGGTGATGGGATTCACGGATGTGGCACCCGAGTCAGTTGCGGTCATGGCGGATGTGGTAGCGTATGCAGAATCCATTGGTCAGATAGATTAATGACAATAAGCGACTGGATCTAAAAAGGCAATGGACAAAGAAGATCATGATTAGGCTTTTTACCCTACAGGATTCCAAAGGAATCATTACTGTGACCGATCTACACCATACAATTTTTTGTAAACTTCCCTAGAGGTATTACGTTTACGTTTTTAGAGACGTGGATACAAATCGCTTACAGGGCTACCCGTAAAATATTGATCGAAGGTTTAACTGGCCCTCCTTCTAGCGCCAGAAAACTATAACGACGAAAAATGTCGGTAGCTGGAAAATACCAAACGAAGATCCGTGTACACAGTCTTAACCATGGATCTGTGCGAGGGCTGTGCTGGAGAAAACGAATCCGTGGTGCCCTGAATGGTCTTGTCGATCAAACAAGGACTTACTCAATCAGTAAATTGATGAATATTATAGATATTTCATGAAATAATTTGATTCAATGAATCGAAAAAGGAGTAGAAAATGATGTAGATAAATTGGAATAATGACAACGTTAACATGACAAGAACGATCGGATTTAAGAAAATGCGCGATTCCAAGATCTGTACTTTGACCCGAAAACTGAGTATATTGTATATAAAGTTCCAATGAAAAACTCCACTTATCTTGTGCAAAGCATACATAAAATAACAAGAAAATTATTCAACAAGGAGTGCAGAATGGAGTTCGGTCTACCTCGTAAGCCAAAGATGGGATGCAAGGAAGGTCAAGCCTGAATGTCTAACGATCAACTATTTTTGATCAATAGATCTTGCCAACTGCACTAGATGATCTCTTGATCTCTAATCTATTTCCCTTTGCCTTTGGTAGTCTCTACTCAAACTGCCAATGATTGCCAATGGAGAGAACTGTATTTTTTTCCAAAGGACTGATCGCTCCTGCTGTCAATGCTCAAAGATGTCTCCTGTCTCTACTCAAAGGTGATAACTACCAAAATTCAAAGATGCTAACCCTTGTTTCTTCACCAACTGGAGTATTTATAAGTTCAACAACATGTGGAGAAGGCATGGACCTGATGACACGTGTCTCAAACCTTCAAAATACCGTTGACTTGTCCAATTTTATGTTGAATCTGGCTATGTCATGTCACATTTCTGGGAGAAGGGGTGAAGTACGTTGTCAACCACTTTTGCTAGAGTCACCTCGTGATTACGCACAATACACTTATTAGCGTATTGTGCGTGTGGATAACAGGTGCATGTCTGATATTGTCCTAGCTGGTCTTAGGCTGCATTACACTCGTTCACGCTGCGTTGCGTGGCAGAGCGTAATAAAACATGAAAATAGTTGATTCAAGCTGTTTTACGCTCATTTACGCTACAAAGCATAATAGAGCGTAAAATGGTCAACTTTACAATAGATTTATGCTTGCCCACACTACGTAGCATAATGAGCGTAAAGCAACCAATCTGCAAAAAGGAAGAAGTCAATCTGCTGTGCTTCCTTAGACTCTGACTATGACTTTCTTGAAGCTCGCCACGCTGCTTTGCTGAACGAAGCATAAACTCAGCCTTGAGCAAAAGACTTAGCCGAATATGTGACAGGTCACATATTACGCTGCTTAGGCTTTAAGCTTCATCAAATCTACCGAAGTAAGTTACCTTCTGATATTGGGCTATTTTTGTAATGATGAAAAACATTGGTCGCTGGAAAATACTAAATGAGACCCATGTACACAATCTTAACCATGGATCCGTGCAAGGGTCGTGCTGGAGAAAACGAATCCGCAGTGCCCTAAATGGTCTTGTCGATCAGACAGGGACTTACTAAATCAGTAAATTGATGAATATTATGTGTGTTAGATATTTTGTGAAATAATTTGATTCGATGAATCGTAAAAGGAGTAGAAAAGAATGGAGATAAATTGGAATAACGACAACGTCAACATGACAAGAAGGATTGGATTTAAGAAAATGCGCAATTCCAAGATCTCCACTTTGACCCGAAAACTGAGTATATTTTATACAAAGTTTCAATGGAAAACTTCGCTTATCTTGTGCGAAGCAGACACAAAATAACAAGAAAACTATTCAACAAGGAGTGTAGAATTGAGTTTAGTCTACCTCGTAAGCCAAAGATGGGATGCAAGGAAGGTCAAGCTATGACGTCTATCGATTAACTATTTCTGATTAATAAACCTTGCAAATCATACCAGATGATCTTTTGATCTCTGATCTACTCCTTTTGCCTTCAGTATTCTCTACTCAAAACTACCGATGATAGCCAATGAAGAGAACTGTATCTTCGCCAAAGGACTAATTGCTCTTACTGCCAATGCTCGAGCAAATGTCTTTGTGTTTGCTAAAAGATGATGCTGCCAAAATTCTGAGATGCCTTGCCTTGTTTCTTCATCAACTAGAGTATTTATAAGTTCGACAACATGTGGAGAAGGCATAGCCCTAATGACACGTGTCTTGAACCTTCAAAATGCCGTTGACTTGTCCAATTTTATGTTGAAACAGGCTATGTCACGTCACATTTCTGGGAGAAAGGGCGAAGTATGCTGTCAACCACTTTTGCCAAAGTCGCCTCGTGATTACGCACAATATGCTCATCAACGTATTGTGCGTGTGGATAGTAGATGTGTATCTGATATTGCTTTAGCCGAATTTACGCTATATTACACTTATTTACGCTTAGATGCGTGGTTGAGCGTAATCGAGCATGGAAGTAGTTGATTCAAGTTGTTTTATTCTCATTCACGTTGCAAAGCATAATACAGTGTAAAAATGATCAACTTTACAATAAATTATGCTTGTCTACGCTGCGTAGCGTAATGAGCGTAAAGCGACTAATCTGCAAAAAAGAAGAAATCAATCTACCATGCTTCCTTTGACTCTCACTTCACTTTTCTTGAAGCTCATTACGCTGCTCTACGTAATGGAGCGTAAAATCAGCCCTAAACAAAAGACTTAGCAGAATATGTGACAAGTCTTAAGTTTTAAACTGTGTCAAAATTGCCGAAGTAAGTTACTTTCTGCTATCGGGCTAGGTTAAACAAAGTTACGCTGAGCGACACTACGCTATGTTGTGTAATGTAGCGTAAAGAAAGAAAACTTAGTAAGATTGACATCTATAAGGAACTTGGAGACTTGATACTACACGCTTCTTTGCCCTGCCCTGTCTTCTAGATTTCTGTCGCGAACCTTCACCCGAATCGTGAATCTTTGCCTTAGGCTGATTCGCGATTTCCATGGTGTTTCAATGACCCCTCTTTTTTGACAGTTAGAGGGCTTGTCCAAAAGACATTGACAAAGAATACGAAACACCAAATTGGTAAAAGTACCAACAACGTTCATCAATGGTCACTCAAGTGTCGCTCTGTCAAAGCAGAAGTGCAAAGATGAGAGAAATGGGAGATAAAATGGTATGGTAGGAAATTCTTATGACAGTAAGAGGAAAACGATTTGGGGAAGACTCAAATGAGGTTCGGGGAAGACGCAAATGAGTGAGTATAGTTTTTTCACGCATAAGCATTCAGGCTTTCTCCTGCGATTGCGTTTGCATGGAGTTATGCCATCATTTTGTAGATAAAGGGGCTTGCCTATACGAATTGTATTGCGTCTGCATGGCCTGGATGAGTTGTGTTTCATCCATTTTGCTGACCCACTTCTTTTTATTTTTTTTGCGTCCACTAGGCGAGTTGCATTATGCAAGTTCATGAACTTGATTGTAATGCAGATGCGGAAAGCGTATGCTGCGTATGCACGTTTTGCGTAAGGGAAATGGATGGTGGAGATGCAGGGAAGTAAGAGCTAGAGGTAGGATTATGAGAAAAATAGGGATGCACTCCTGCGTGGATAGGCTAACCTAAGTGGCCATGTCAAAATGTTGTCTGTATTTCATCGCTCAGATGAACGCACCTTTGAACGATATCCTCGTAGTAAGTAACCTACAACCAGAGGAGAAAACAGAGGATACCATTGCTTGGTTGAATCACCGGAGAGGTTGTTGAAATAAGTATCATTTAGGAATGAGACAGAGTAAGCGATCCATGGACGAGGAATCGTAGCCAGAGGCTAGGGTCTCCATGTTGACGCTCAGCCCAGCATATCGCCGCCAAAGAACATCAGACTCAGCGCACCTAACTGGTTATGCAAAGAACCAACTAGGTGAATTTGTGAAGCCAGAGCCTGATAGTGATGATGAGCAGAGGTCCCCTAAGGTCATTGATGATGAGAACTCCTTTGGGGCTTCGGTCGGCAAAACTAAACTCTCAGAGGTGCCACCGCTATAGTGGGTGCAGTAACGGCATCTCCGAGGGGTCAGTAGTATGCCTTTCAGCACATCCGAGGAGTTAGCAGAATGCCTGCAAGGTAGCAATGCTGGGACTGTCCCAACATCCCATCCCATTTGTTTTGTAGCTGCACGGAGATGATCACGCTTGCTTGATTTGCATGATGGAGGTTTGTAGGTCCTAGTTTTAAGTCCTGGTAGACTGTCGTTGCTAGTTTTAAGTCCCAGCAGACCATGGTCCCAGTTTAAAGTCTGGGCGGACAGAAAGATGCTACTTTTACGTCATAGCGGACGATGGTAGAGCTGATTTATGGTCTCAGTAGACCATGCTGTGGATGTGAATTTCATGTCATGACCCAGGGATAGATCTGTGCTAGTTTTACATCTCAGCATACGGATACTCACCTGTGCCAGTTTTATGTCCTGGCAGATAGTCGGTGCCAGTTTAGCATCGTGGCGGATGCGTGCAAGAAATACCAGTTTTACGTCTTGGCAGACCCATACAACACTGCTAGTTTTACGTCATAGTGGACGGTTACAACTTGCAAGTTTTACATCGTGGCAGACGATTTTTGCCAGTTTAGCGTCATGGAGGACGTGTACAAGCAGTGCCAATTTTACGTCGTAGTGGACGATCAGTGCTAGTTTAGCATCATAGTAGATGATTGTTACCATGCCTGATGTTAACACTGGATTTGTAGCTAGATTTAGTATCGCTTCATATATATATGATTCACGGGATTCGGTAACTCGTTGCCGTTGTTACCATGCCTCTGCTTATCTGGATATTTTTCGATGGTATCAAGCATCTGTATTCACTTCTCCTTGACTGAATCCAAATCCATGATGCAAGACTCAGTGTGTTAAGCCTCATTTATAATCATGGAGAGGACCATCCTCAGAGAAGGAACCTGTAATTCGAGGGGAAGCACCGCCTCAGATCCATAGACTAGGCTATAGGGTGTACTGTTTATAGCTGTTCTGGATGTCGTATGATATGCCCATAGCACATAGAGGATCTTTTCATGCCACCGTCTCTTGTTGCTATCGAGCATTTTCTTAACTAGGTTAGGTTGATAATGACCTTGTTTGTTTCTTCAGCTTGACCATTCGCTTGCAGGTAATAGGGCGAGGAAAAAGATTATTTAATATTGAGGCTATCACAAAAGGATTTAGTTTCCAGACTACTAAACTGTGGCCCATTGTCAGTCACGATAGTCATCGGGAGACCAAATCTGGTTACAATGTTATCTAGAATGAAATGACAGATCTGTTGAGACATGATCTTCCGTAGAGGAATGGCTTCCATCCACTTTGGGAAATACTCAGTAGTCGTTATAATGAAGCTATGACAGGCGGAAGATTTCGGTGCGATAGGCCCTATAATGTCTAGTCCCCATCATTGAAAGGGCCATGTGATATGAGTTGTGTGTAGTTCTGTAGGCAACACATGTATAAGGTTTGCGTAACGTTGACACGTGTCACACGTTTCAACCTTTGTAAGACAATCTTATTCCATGTACGGCCAATAATACCCTAAGTGACGAATTTTGATGGAGTGCTACGTGTCCTCTGCATAATCCCTCATGAACCTCGCCAAGTATACGTTTTTCTTGGTCCTTGTCTACACAAGTAAGTAGCACTCCATCAAAAGAGCGTCTATAGAGGGTGCTATCTCCTATGATGACGTACTGCCTAGCTCGCTTACGAATAGTGTCTTTCTATGCACGTGTTAACTCGTGTGGTGGTTTGCCATGCAAGAGGTAAGTCTTAATACTGTCGTACCACTCTGGCGTTCTATACTCGAGCAAAGAAGATATTTGTGCTGCCTGAATGATAGGATCTGTGCAATTTGTTATTAATGCAGGACAAGTGTTGAATAGATGCAATGGCACGTTTAAGGCTAATGTAGCTAGTGCATCGGCCAGTGTGTTATAATTTCATGGCACATGTTGGGCATCGATGGTTGTGAGCCGCTTCAGAAGACCTTTAGCCATATCGTAGTAGGATTGTAAATGTGCAGCCTTGCAGGCGTAGACTCCTGTGATTTGATTTATAACAAGCATTGAATCACCCCTAATTGCCAGGTGTTGAACATCAAGTTCTCTAGCAGTTAATAATCCCCTAAGAAGTCCCTTGTACTCTTCCACATGGTTCGTATAGGAAAAGGTCAAGCGGTAAGTGTGAAGATGCACATCCTTAGGTGATAGCAAAATGACTGTAGCGGCACTGCCACCTTTAAGGGTTGAAGCTCCGTCAAAATATAACGTTGCTTTGGGGCCTGTTAAAATAGGGCTTAAACTATGTACATGCTCGTCTGGAAATTCAGGCTCTATGGTTTCCTGACTGTCAATACGCGATGTTATCAGTTGGTCAGCTATCGCTTGGCCTTTCATAGAAGATTGACCGATGTAATGCAGATCGAATTCTGCCGTGATAGCTTTCCAACAAGCTATTTTACTACTTTTGTATAGATTATGCGTAATGGCCCTAAGGATGTTATTTTTATAGATAATGTTGACCTGGCTATGGAAAAGATAATGTCTACACTTCTTGAGCATAAATACTAACGCTAAGAAATTATGCTCTACTTCGTTGTACCTCATTTCATACGCACATAGAGCATGACTCAAGTAGTAGATGAGTACTTCTAACCCATCATCCCTCTTTTGACAGAGTAATGCAGCTAAGGCTACGTCTAAAGTTGCAAGGTAGATGTAAAACGAGTGATCCCTTTACGGTGGGAAAACTGTTGGCAAATGTTGAAGCTCTTGTTTCAAGTTGTCAAATGCACGCTGACAATCGTCTGTTCATTCGAAATTAACCCCCATTTTAAGCAAATGTTGCATAGGGTGTAATTTATCGATTAATCTCGAGATAAACCATTTGATAAATTGCAACCTCCCTTGTAATCTGCGTAATTGCTTGAGATTTGTAGGGGGTGTCAATTCAACAATGGCTTTGACTTTGTTAGGGTCTACTTGTATACCAGTTTCCAATACCACAAATCCTAGCATGTGTCCGGTTTTGACTTCGAATACGCATTTCTTTGGGTTGACCGGAGGTTGTATTTAGAGCATCTTTTAAGGACTAATTCCAGATCCTCCGAATGATCCTCTGAGCTTATAGACTTAATAGCTATATCATCAACATAATCATTCAGTCTCCCTAGAAGATAATCGCTAAAGATGTACGTCATGGCTCATTGATACGTAGCTCTAGCATTTTTTAACCCAAAAGGCATCATGTTGTAGCAAAAGGTCCCCCAGGGTGTCATGAAGGTGGTTGTCAGCTGGTGTTCTGGGTTGATGCGTATTTGATTGTAGCCTGAGAAGCCATCCATGAAGGATAAAAGCGCATGTCCAACGGTTGTATCCACTAGTTGGTCGATACTCGATAATGGGAAATTATCTTTGATTGTATTTTTATTCAAGTCTCGGAAGTCTATGCAGATGCGTATCCCTCTGGTCTTTTTGGGAACAACTACAATGTTAGATACCCAGTCTGAGTAATCGACCGCGCGAATAAAACTAGCTTGGTACAGTTTAGTGATCTCATCACGTACTGCTAGCGTGACTTCTATCTTAATCTTTCATGATTTCTGTCTAACTGCTTTGATATGGGAATCTAGGATTATGTTATGTTGTATTAGCCTTGGGTCTAGTCCCGACATATCTTCATATGACCATGGGAACACCGTGATGTTATCCTGGAGGACCTGTCTTATGTTGTCATGTGCCTTTTGGTCTAGCAAGGAGCTAACCTTAAGATTTTTAGTCTCACCTCTATGCGTAACCACAGTGACCTTGTTAAGGGGGTCTTCGGTTACATCTCCAACTTCCAGATCTAGCGTGCACGTTAATCGTTCTGGCCAGTCTGGAGATGTTTCCAATGTGGCTATGGTTGTGTCATCGAGGGCAAGGTTAGTCTCTACTAATGTGGGATCAAGTTGTCTAATAATTTCTCTATGTGGACCTATTAAAACTAGGAGCGTAGATAAAGTTTCGTCCATTTGTCAATTGTCCTGCAAAATCGTCAAATTTAAAAGTAATTAGAAAAGTGCTAAGTTGGATGCTATAAGTATTTAACGAATAACGCTTGGTTTAGTCTAAAAGAAAAAGGATGTGATGTGATGTCTCTAAGCGTGAGAAGCTAACTGAATTTTGAACATCGTGAATAGCCTGTAATTAATGCGACCTGATTATGAGGAGATAAGATGCAGTAGTTTAGGGTCGTTTCAGACTGTAACGCATGCGATATCTGTCGCAATTAATGGCTTGATTTTCGGTTTTCAGCTCACACTGACAGCAGCATTTGGGCAATTCTCGCTGAAATCAGACGTCAAGTTGGTTAATTTTGCATATAAGTAGGCAGTTCTTTTTGAAAACAGGCTGTTGGCTATCGCGAACTTGAATTCTCAGCTGTCATAGAGAGAAGGAGAAAGAGAAAAAGATTGCCTCGCATTATTAGTGTGAAGGCATGAAGGTGTAAAGACTGCAACAATGGCACCGAAAGTAAGAGGGAAGAATGCGAAATTGGCAAAGATAGATGAAGTACAAGGGAGCCTGCAGCATGCTTAGTAGGCTTTGGTTGAAGTGAGGGATGTCACCCCACTGAATCGGTAGGCCATCCCTGGCTTATTTTTGTTTCTTTCTGTGATATGCTTCTTCTTTGCGGTGTTTATTCTTTTTGCATCATTTTGCGTAAATTAGAGTTTTAGGCTATGGACCTCGCGTTAAAACGAGGGTTTATACAATAGTATTGCGTCTATTGCCGCTGTCAGGGACAAACCTTGTACTGTTACAAGGGTTTAGGCGATTTCGGCTGTATAGCTAGAGCGTAATTTGTAAAGTTTCTATAGTTTAAGCATGCAATCGGAATCTAGAAGATAATGTGTTTATTTTTTTTTGTACAGTATTATGTTGAAACTCGTCTTAATCGTCCTAGACATAGTCGGGGTTTTATGTTGTATAAACCCGATTGTACCCAATGTTCCTCCCCCTCAGACTCGATTGCAGGGGAGGCCTATATAGTTCCGAAGGGGCGCACTGGAGTTTCTACAGTTCTTGCTGCATAACTACAGCATTATTGTATGGTCGCATCTATCGGGGGATGTGGCTGGCGCTATTTTGGAGCACCTGTTAGTGGGTTCTACGCAGGGAATCCTGGCTTTCTTGATAGACGGGGCTATCGATACTAGTCATCCCCAAGACCGTGAAGTTAGCGCCAGAGGGTTGAGGTGCTTAAGTTGGATCTGGGAAATGGCCAAGTTTAGCTGTTACCATGCGTACAACACTTTGTTCATGGCCTGTCATGTCTCAACTTACTTTCAGAACCCACCAGGCACAGTGTATTATTCAGGCGGGTAAGTTGTTTTATCAGCGGTATTGTCAATATGTTTCTAATGTCTGGATTTGCGAAGTGTAAGATAATAGTGTGTCATATGATACAGGTTTTTTATCAACGAAAACGGGTTAATAAGCAATAACAATACATTAACCTAGACCGAAATAGCGATAAAGGAGTTTACCTCCACCAACAATGTACGCACCGGTGTAATGGGGTAGATGTCCTTTGATATTCATGAATACCCCACCCGTTATGTTGATTCTTTCAAGAATTGTCAGAACCTTGGGTGGTTGCATGAAGAATGGACCTTGGACCCGCCCCTTACCATCGCAGACGTGCAAAGGAAACTTCCTTCATTTCCTTTGCCATTTGGCCCTGGTAAGGTTTTGTTGCTACTGTTATTTATAGGATATTATATTGTTTTTGTTTTGTTTTTAAAATGTTGCGTAATAGTGTTTTTGCTACTTAGACATGTGTCTTGCGTTGTTTAGTCAGGGAATCCTGGGAGATTACCATTACAATTTCTAGCTGCGAGGCAAATACCCTCCTTTTTCGCTATGGCAACATTAAGGAGGCACAACGCTGGCTCGGCCATGCGGCGGCCCCAGTTGCATTGGTTACCAAACTGCGGGAAGTGAGGCTAATGCATTTATTTCTGGCCATAACCCCTGATGTCCTGGCTAGTGAAATGTTAACCCTGGTCAACTCCTTCAGCGAGAGGGTTGAGCGTTTTTGCACATGCATGCATCACGTGCGTATGAATTTTGATATTGACGCTCAGCTGTTTGCTGACCTCTTTGGCGTCCCCTTTGACGGTCTTCCCATAGAGGAAAAAGTGAGGAGGAGTGTCAAATGCCAGGAAGAGCTAGAGGAGTGGCTGGGGATCAAGAAGGAGACCAAGGGGATCCCTTTTGAAAAGATCAAACTGGAGATCGCCAAGACTATCTATCCCCTCTTCCGAGCCCAGGCTTTCCCAAAAACACTCTCGCAAGGAAGGTTCTTTACTATAGAACAGGCTCGTATCATGCCAGAGGTGATGGAGGAGGGGACCCAGTTCAACTGGGCAAGCTATTTCACCAAGGGGTTACACACTGAAATGATTAGGCTTCGTCAAAAGCTTGAATCTCGTTTCAATGTGCATTTTGCCTTCTTCATAGCTTACCTACGGTGTTTTGCCGAATTTTTAGTTGTCCAGAGGAATGGGGTCTAGGTGCAGCAAGACCGAGACCAACTATCCAAACCTTGGATTTCCCATATTTTTGGCACTACCCGAGGACAGGATCGTCCTGAGGGAATTGGGGAGTCTTAGTCTATAACGACAAGGGATTTGGCGGTGCCTCGAGTGTGGGGCCCCGACAGTGTAGGTGGGGTGATTCCCACTTACACCGGTGATGTGTCGCGGGGGAAGCGCCTAGCAGCAGAGATAGTGGATGCCTCGGTTCAGCAAAAAGGGCCTCACTTAACCGAGGTGCCTGTAGAACCAGCGGGTGGCACAGACAGGACTATGCAAGTTAGAGTTCAGCGGAGTAAACCTCCGCCTAGTAAGCGTAAAGACATAGTGACAGTTATTGCAATTATTGTATGATGCAACTTTATTCAAAGTATTCTAAATCATTTAAATGTGTTATGTGGCATGAACAGGGAGATCTATGGAGCAGTTGACCCCTGAAATAGGGGCAGTGGTATTACAACGTGGAGAAGGGGTCCCAATTTTGGAAGAGGAGGCCCCGGCTGTTAGAATAAGTGATGCATAGACCCTTGTGCATGAAGAGAGAGAGGAGGTGGAAAACGTTGATGCACCCCCCACTACATCAGGCAGAGGTAATTAGCGTATTATAATTTTTTAAAGAATTTTGTTAATAACTGGAAATTTTAACTTGATTACACTACAGATGAACAAGATGCATCCACATTCGCCGTTGTAAGCAGAGCGTGGGGAGAATTTCCTGACAAGTTTGCCTTCATGGAAGGCGTTGTCAGTGATATGATTGAGTGCCTCGAGCACATTGATCCTGGGGCTGGTATGTTGCTACTATTATACGCTTATTTTATATACAGTTGTAACATTTTATTTATGTTTGATAATGTTTGTTATTAGGAGCTCGCCTTCGATGGGATCCTATAGAGCCCATTGACTTGGACACAGTAGAGCCCTCATCAGACGAGGCGGTCATGCCCTGCAACATTTATGAGGAAATGCATAAATGTGTGTTACGCTTGACTCGCTCGTTGTGGGAGAGTCGAAGTGTCAATGAAGACCTCTGGAAGAGACTGCAGAGGTCAGAGAAGGAAAGGGTGTCTCTAACCAAAGAGGTCGGAGACTTAAGATCGCGATGCAAATTCCTGTAGGCGCAGGGAATGAGTGAAGAGGACTGGCCTATGGTTGTTATTGACTACGCTCGCTATTGGACTGCAGTCAGGAACAACGTGCAAACTAGTCGGAATTGGTGAAGTATTGGATGCAAATAGAGTTGTTGGCTCAGAAAAACCAAGACTGGAAGGATTTTTGTGCAAGTGTGTAAGAGTGGGGGCAGAAAGAAAAAGATCACAAGCATCTGTATAAGAGAAAGAGTCTCGCTTATCGTCAGCATTATAGAGATTCTGCCGTTGAAGCTCAATCCTTGCGGGTATTACTCGACGTCATTGGTGCATCCAAAGCCTTCGATAAGTTCCAGGAGCAGGTAATAGTGAGCATGTCCCCAGAGAGAGAAATTGCTCTTCCTGGGGGCAAGACCACGGTCCCTACTTTCTTCCTTGAACCACCCCGATGGACTAGTGTGGAAAAGGGGAAGGTGAAAGCTGGAACTAATCTGGGGAATGATGTATGGCCTGAATTAACTGAAGATGAAATTATGCAGCGCCTATGGGTCGGTTTAGATCAACTCCCCTTTGCTGTGGTAGCAGGACCATTGCGAGTAAGTTTGGGTGTTACTGAATTTAAATTTTCTGATTTATCCAATGATGGCTTTTACTGATGTATTTACTGTATATAGGTACGAGGAGTGGTTGAAGAAGGCGAACAGGGTGGTGAGTAAGTACAGGGAGAAGAGCGTAATGACGAAGACTGTCCTCCTGTGGAGCCAGTGTTAGAGCAAGGACCTCGTGAAGATGACATTCCTCATGTAGGAATACCTTCTAGAAGGGACGACCCACTTGAGGATGATTTATTAGGCTTAGAGGTAGACCTAAGGGATATAGGTGACAGTGGTACCAGGGGGGATGCGTAATTATGATTTACGCATGATTTTATTGATGAAATTGAACAGTAGTCATATGAATGTTGGTGAGATTAATCATAAGATTTTCTATATGCTTTTAAATGTTATTTTTTTTTTAGTTTTGTACCTTTATTTATGCAAAGCATAAGTAGAGTTGTTAAAGGCTTTGGATGGAATTGCTAGCTTAAGGCCATCGCGGGAAGTCATGTAGCATTTGCATAAGATACAAGTGAATTAAGTAATTTTTGGCCATTACGGGCCTTTGTTAGTTTAAGGCCATTATGGGCCATCACTAGTTTTAGGCCGTTGCGGGCCATCCCTAGTTTTAGGCCATTGCAGGCCATCCCTAGTATTAGGCCATTATGGACCATCCCTAGTTTCAGGCCATTGGGGGCCATCCCTAGTTTTAGGCCATTGTGGGTCATCTGCATAAGTTTGAAAGTGTAAGTGATAATAATGTACCTGTTTTGCGTAATTGTACTAATGTGACTAATAGCAATCAAAGAGTGTAAATGGCGTAACAAAAAATAATGTATATGGCGTAGTGGACAGAAAGCGTAAATACATATGTATATGTTAAAGAATTGATAAGTGTAAGCGGAAAACTAGTGGAAATATGATGATGCGTGTAAATGCCACTCAGATCAATCGCTAACTTGCAATTGTTTCTTGATGGCATTTATGTTTAGTGATGCGTAAGGGTAGGGAGATTTGTGATCTGACTCCTCCATACCATCTTCCTGAAATGGTAGGTCGGCCCAGGCTAGGCTGTCATCATTCATTTCGGTTTGTTCGGGAGTTCTGACATGAGTTTGATCTTCAGGCATCTTGATCTTTGAACCCCGTTCCTCCTCTATGTTGTTGATAGTCCTAGGAGTTATTTCATCACCGTGTATTACTACTTCTCCCCCTGTGTAAGGGAGATGTATCTCTTGATGTATTGGTGATGAAACTGCCCTCAGTTGGGCTAGCTAGAACCTCCCTAGGATCAGGTTAAAACCGGGCATCTCATCGACAACGAGAAATGTGGCGTCTGTTGGGAATTGATCCCCTGCCACAAATTCGATACACACCATCCCCTTGACTTGCACCCGTGCCCCATTGAACAAATTTCAGCACGATGTCATTGTAGGACTGATTTGGTCGACTAGGCCCAACTTATCCACTATAGGATAAGGGATGACATTTGTAGCTGCGCCATCGTCAACGTGTATCCTTCTGATTCGATATTGACCAACTCGGATGGTGATAAACATGGGCTCTGTCGTTACTCGATCTTTCTCAAGGTCATCCTTGATGGATTTATCGTGAAAGGTCAGAGGGATTGGTTTAGGTTGCTCAGTAGTGGGAGGAAGCATGACAACATGTATCACTTCCTCTTCTGCTGGTAAGCTTTCATCCACTAGTATGGATGTCAGCATACGAACCATAGCCTCACGGTGCTTTTGGGATGTCATAAGTAGGTCACAGAGGCTTAACATTGTGTTCTTCTATTTTAGAGCCTTCTTGACCTACGTGAATGCATTGAGGAAGTCCCTTTCTTGGCTAGGTGGCTTATCCCCTCTATCTTCTTCCATTCGCCCTAAGAGACGAATCTCCCGAGGTGAAACAGCGTCAGTCAGAGGGTTATGTTTCTTGCTGCCAAGGGGAGGTGGCTGTGTTTCTGTACCCTTGTCTTGCCCAGAAGGTGCAGATGCAAGGATAGAGGCCAAGGACCTAGGCTTAGTGAAGCCTAATGTAGTATGGTTTTTGATAGCATTGACTGACGAGTCTCCCTCCCTTTTTTTATTTGGTGGTGATTGATGGTGATGGCTAGAAGCTTGCCCCTGCGTAAAAGGAGCAGCCGATGGTTTTGGTACCCTAAGGATAAAAGGTGCCTTAGGGGTAGGCGCGGATGTGGCCGCGGCTTTATTGTTAGTACGAGGCTGAGTTAAAGCTGGAGAGGATGCACGGATAACAAAGGTTGGCCTCGCGATGCCACTAGCTGCCGGTGAAGAGCTTCCCCCTTGGGGTGAAGTAGTAGGTACACGTAAAACAAAGGGCTATTTGGGCGGTACCTTCCCTTCATTGTCCGTACTTACCACGTTGATTGTGTATGGTGTGTTATTTGCGTTTAACGGGTCCTTGTACACATGCAATGCCTGGTTTTCAGGATGGGTTGGACTACTGCCGTCTAGTTTCAGAGAACCATCGTCAATCATGCGTTGAATGTCGTCTCTCAATGCCCAGCAGTAATCAGTGTCATGACCACATAATTGATGGTAGTCATAAAAATGGTCCAGCCTAAAAGACCTCGGAATCAGTGGTTCGTTAGGTAGGGCTAAAGAAGGATTCTTCAGCAATTCACAATGACGCCTGGGATGTTGGAGAGCTTCTTCAGATACCTTCTTATTCTGAATGTATCCTGCCCCTAATAGTTGTTTCAATAGTTCTGAATGTTTTATAGGTAGGGCTGTATACTTTGAGCGATCGTTACACTCAAAGTTTGGCTTTGGCTGGGGGGCTTTTCAAGGGCAGATGCATCCTGACTAGTGCTGCTTGCACTAGCCATGGTCTTGGGGGACACCGTGGGTGCCTTCTTGTTCTTGTTTTTAGCACCTTGAGCCAGCACAGCTACCATCGTTATTATTGCTTTACCCTTGTCCTTACCCTTATTATTGGTATTTTTATAGGCTACATACGTTGGGTCTTTGCTAGCCTCTGCAGCATCCTGGATGCTCTTAGTTTGGGCAAAAGCCTGACTCAAGGAGCTAGGGGCAAGGTAATACAGCTTAGACTTGATGAAGTCATTGACTGCTCCTTTGAAGATAGCCAACAAATGGGCTTCCACGATAGGCTCACGGATTTCATTTAAACTAGCGTTCCATCGCTGTATAAACCTCTGGACTAGTTCAAGTGGGTCTTACTTCACTCCCATAAGTTGGTCTAGCATGACTTCTGGCTTTAAATTGTACTTAAAGCGAGTCACGAATTATGTTAGGAGCTCTTCCAAGGTTGAGATGGAAGAGCGAGGAAGCGCTCGATACCAGTCCAAAGCTTTCCCTACTAGAGACATTGCAAAGACATGGATGATCATATGAGGCCATTGCTGCAATAATAAGGATTTGGACCTGAGGGTGACCAGGTGAGCGTTGGGATCCCCTTCCCCATTATATTTAGTAAAATGGGGTAACAACATCCTTGGGGGCAATGACAGCATAGGAACTGCTGAACTGATGAGATAATCCTGATAGAAATCCATGATTTGTATTGTATCAGAGCCAACAGCTTTAAGGCGCTTAACCTCCTTAGTGAGGGTCTGAATAAGTAAAAATGCTTGATCTAGGCCTGTCGATGGAGAAGTCTACGCAGGAGGAGCCGAGGTTGAACAGGAAGGGCTGCGCCAGGAAATGGGAATTGCGCGATGGTTTGGCTGACAAGCGGTGCTACAGGGGCTGTCCTCACGGACGGAGTAGCTTGTAGAAGCCACTACCCACCGGGTTGAGTAGAGGGATTAGCTACTGCCAAGTGTGTAGGATGGAAATTATAAGGATATTATGGGTTTATTTGTGGGACATGCATGGTAGGTGCGGCTAAGGGTTTTGCACTGTATAACGCAGATTGATTATGTGAGATGGGCGGGATCCACTGACCAGCCGTAGGCTATTGACCAGATTGCTGCGATTGAACAGTGGTGGTGATCTGTTGCCTTGTAGGGGGCAGCAAGGAGAAGGTTTGCATCAGATTTTGTACTGGGCAGGTCGTAGACATGGTGTGAGGTTACAGTTGGGGAATGAAATAAGGTGCGGTGGATGCAGGTACCACTGATGGAATGCTAATTACACGTGGCGATGAGGCCCCCCCCCAACATTATTTTGGGATGGTATTTGCACCCACANGATGGATGATTGCGTAGTGACCTGTGGAATGATAGGAATGTGGGTTTGGGTGGTCATGGCTGGATTAAGGTGGGCAGCTTCTCCTGCAAGAGGAAACAGGGGATTTATGTACGTATGAGGACTAAGAGTGTGGTATGAATATTCAGATTGGGCCGCAAATTCATCTTCCTCTTATTCCCCATTTTGAGGTTCTAGCATGGACCACGTAGCCTGACTCCTAGCCATAACCAGTTGGGTCAGGATTTCATGATAATGCTTAGTTAGGGGGATAATGTCGTAAGCGGTAGGGGTGAAATCTTGACCCCCTCTGTGGACCAGCTCAAAATTTCGTTTCGCTTCGATCTCGGCTCGGCTAAGAGCAAGCTTTGCCTGGATCTTGACACAAATGAAATTATATTCCTTATGGGTCACAATGGTGAATACGGGATCTTTGCCCTGCAATCTTAACAAATGACGTGACGGTCCCTGAGGTCCTATAACACCAGAAGCTGGTCCGATGGTGGCGATGGGATTCACAGATGTGGCACCTGAGTCAGTGGTAATCATGGCGGCTGTGGTTGTGTATGCAGAATCCATTGGT
This sequence comes from Gnetum montanum, assembly GCA_015680685.1. NCBI lineage: Eukaryota > Viridiplantae > Streptophyta > Gnetopsida > Gnetales > Gnetaceae > Gnetum > Gnetum montanum. The sequence continues at coordinate 496,601 of MNCI01015740.1, read as the reverse complement.
CAGATAGATTAATGACAATAAGTGACTAGATTTAAAAGGCAACGAACAAAGAAAATCGCGTTTAGGCTTTTTACCCTATAGGATTCCAAAGGAATCATTATAGTGACCGATCTACACCACACGATTTTTTGTAAACCTCTGTAGAGGTATTACGTTTATGTTTTTAGAGATGTGGGTACAGATCGCTTACAGGGCTACCCATAAAATATGGATCAAAGCTTTATCTGGCCCTCCTTCTAGCACCAAAAAACTGTAACGACGGAAAACGTCGGTTGCTGGAAAATACCGAACGAGACCCATGTACACAGTCTTAACCACGGATCTGTGCGAGTGCTGTGCTGGAGAAAACGAATCCATGGTGCCCTGAATGGTCTTGTCGATTAGACAGGGACTTACCCAATCAGTAAATTGATGAATATTATGTGTGTTAGATATTCCGTGAAATAATTTGATTCGATGAATCATAAAAGGAGTAGAAAACAATGTAGATAAATTGGAATAATGACAACGTCAACATGACAAGAAGGATCGGATTTAAGAAAATGTGTAGTTCCAAGATCTGCACTTTGACCCAAAAACTAAGTATATTGTATACAAAGTTTCAATGGAAAACTTCACTTATCTTGTGTGAAGCATACACAAAATAACAAGAAAACTGTTCAACAAGGAGTGTAGAATGGAGTTTGGTCTACCTCGTAAGCCAGAGATGGGATGTAAGGAAGGTCAAGCTCTGACATCTATCAATCAACTATTTCTGATCAATAAACCTTGCAAACCACACCAGATGATCTTTCGATCTCTGATCTTCTCCTTTTGCCTTCAGTAGTCTCTGCTCAAAACTATCGATGATAGCCAATGGAGAGAACTGTATCTTCGTCAAAGGACTAATCGCTCCTGCTGCCAATGCTCAAGCAAATGTCTCTATCTCTGCTAAAAGATGATGCTGCCAAAAGTCTGAGATGCCTTGCCTTGTTTCTTTGTCAACTGGAGTATTTATAAGTTCGACAACATGTGGAGAAGGCACGGCCCTAATGACACATGTCTCGAACCTTCAAAATGCCGTTGACTTGTCCAATTTTATGTTGAAACTGGCTATCTCACGTCACATTTCTGGGAGAAAGGGTGAAGTACATTGTCAACCACTTTTGCCAAAGTCGCCTCGTGATTACGCACAATACGCTTATCAGTGTATTGTGCGTGTGGATAGCAGATGCGTATCTGATACTGCTTTAGCCGACTTTACGCTGTATTACACTTATTTACGCTTAGATGCGTGGTCGAGTGTAATCGAGCATGGAAGTAGTTAATTCAAGTTGTTTTATGCTCATTCACGCCGTAAAGTGTAATAGAGCATAAAAATGGTCAACTTTACAATAAATTATGCTTGTCTACACTGCATAGTGTAATGAGCGTAAAGCAACCAATCTGCAAAAAAGAAGAAATCAATCTGCCATGCTTCCTTTAACTTTGACTTCACTTTTCTTGAAGCTCGTTACATTGCTCTACGTAACAGAGCGTAAACTCAGCCTTGAACAAAAGACTTAGCAGAATATGCGACAAGTCTTAAATTTTAAGCTGCGTCAAAATTGCCGAAGTAAGTTACTTTCTGCTATCGGGCTAGGTTAAACAAAGTTATGTTGAGCGACACTACGCTATGTTGCGTAATGTAGCGTAAAGAAAGAAAACTCAGTAAGATTGACATTTGTAAGGAACTTGGAGACTTGATATTGCACGCTTCTTTACCCTACACTATCTTCTGGATTTCTGTCATGAACCTTCGCCCAAATCATGAATCTTTTCCTTAGGCTGATTCGCGATTTCCATGGTGTTTCAATGTTAAGCAGAGTTACGCTACGTGTCACTACGCTATGTTGCGTAATGTAGCGTAAAGAAAGAAAACATAGTAAGATTGAAATTTGTATGGAACTTGGAGACTTGACTCTGCGTGCCTCTTTGCCTCGCTTTGCTTTGTTTCTATCTTCTGAAATTTTGTCATGAACTTTCGCCCGAATCGTGAATCTTCGCCTTAGGCCGATTCACGATTTCCACGGTGTTTCAGTGATGGTATGAATTGTGTTTATATTCATTGCTAATGTTTGGTTTTTACCTTTAAGTTATGATGTTGATACTAAGGTATGGTTCTTTTGATCTGATAGGTAATGATTCCACTTCATTCATACATCCATGATTTCTATGGTTTCTCTCGGCTTGGAATTGTACAATCCCTTTCTAATAAGAACTATTAACGAATTAGTGACTAGGCATTTCTCAAATTAATTGCAAATATTGTTCAAGAATGGATCTTTATTATTCCTTTTCAAGATGGATCTTTCTTTTTCTCCATCTTTCTTATTCCTTTTCTTTCTCCATTCTATTTCTACCAGAGGTTCGCTCTTAGTCATTGGGGTCCAGATCAAATTTTTTTCAATTTTCTCCTAACCCCTACACCTTCGGTAGTTGCCATGAATATATCTCCAGACCCATATTAGCCATACCACAACTTAGCCAATGGACCTTTTATCGAAGCAAGGTATCAATTGTATTGAAATTCATTTACCCTTACTAATATAATGATTGTGTTGTGTGTGTAGATGGAAATCGTACAACAATGAATTGGATTTGGAGGGAACACTTGGAATGGACCGGTGCTGAAGTAGTTATGCAAGGAACAGNACTTGGAATGGACCGGTGCTGAAGTAGTTATGCAAGGAACAAGATCGATGGCGCGCTTATGGATAGATAAAAAAAAGCACAATCTTGGCATTGGCAGTAGCAAAATTTCTTCCTCTCTCTCTTTCTTAGCTGCCAAATAAGGCTTGATGTCAAATGTATAAAGTGTTCACTCTTGTTGTCATGAACACCAATTTTGTCTTGTCTTGTAATGATGATCTGTTCACATGCCATCCCATTAGTTCCATTCAGTCAATAATCCCATACCTTCCCAATATTTTTTAAGGAACTCAAGGAAAATTTTTTATTAAGTCATGGGGGTATGATGGGACGTGATATTGCATGGGCTACGATATCGCGTGTCCGTCGCGATATTGCATCCCTCGCAATATCACGTCTTGCCCTGCGATATCGCGTATGCAATATCGTAGTGCACCATCAAATCTATAAATAAGAGGTGGCTCTCCCTTTTTTCTCATTCTAGACCTAGACTGTAGTGAAAATCTAGTAGTTTGATCCCTCTAGAGATAGAATATTTTCCATGTGCCCGCAATAGGAGCTTCAAAGTGAATGGATCTTTATTTGAGCAAATATTGTACCTAAACACATGTTTGTGTATGGAAATAAAGATGAAATTCTTGGATAAACCTTGTAGTGCATGGAATAGGCTAAATAGGATTTTATTTATTGTTATTTACTATGTATCATTTAATATCTTTATTATTCATTAAATCTCTCTTAACCCTTCTCTCCTAGTTAAGTGCCTCAGTACGACTGCTTCGAGCACATGCGTTACGCTTGGTGATCCCAACAACGATTAGTGTTTGGTAACCAAGGTTGCATTGGTTTAGGGTGTGAACAGTAAGTGGGAATGGATACTGATGCTAGGTTAATTAAAGCTTAGTTAGTTAGTTAATTAGTCTCTTCACCCTTCACCTCATTAGCATAGGAGATAAAACTGAAAAGTCATAAAAATCATATACCTCAGACTTACTGAACCATACAACTGTGAAAAATACAAGTAAGTTTGGAAAGACAACGAATAATTAACCTTGAGTGTTCCATAAGACGTGGAGGCACTTAGTCTACAAAGTTCAACTGGATCGCGTGTGCTATGCTTGTATTCATATGGTTGAGTGTAGGGGTACCTCGCCACTCATCAACATTAGTAATTCTATGCAATCTAATCCTCTACCTTTGCTAACTTTCCAAATGACCAATGCTATGTTCCAAACTCCCATTCCATTTCAAATGACTCAACCTACAAATAATTATTTTTAAGGTCCCACCTCTTCTTTATTTTTACCATCTAACACTGGTGATGAAAGGCAAGGTATCCCTATGCCCAACCATACAAATCACTAAGGCATTTACGTGTGATCTGTTCGAATTTCGTGGACCTCTAGTTCACCAGTGCACTAGTTCCTCTAGGAAGTGAAATGGACGTTGAGAACATTCATTATCTTCCCAACTACACTTGTGAATCTCAAAGGTATGATTTAATTGTAATTGAGGTATATGATTTTTCTCATTTTATGTTTTATAAATTTGATCACCTACAACAAGAATGAAAGGTAAAGTAATTGAAGATCTAATTCATCTACTGCTTAGCTAGCCTAACACAAGTACCCATCCCACTTTCTTGGACACATCTTGAACACATATAGCGCTACTACGCTACCAAACGTTAAGCATTGTTGGGTTACCAAGCATTGTATGTATGCTCAAAGTGGTCATGCTTGTGTTCATTAACAATTAGAAATTAATTTCTTAATTGAAAGGAATTAAAGTAAATTGCATTAAAAAAACATTAATCTATTCTCAGTGCTACAAGGATTGTCAAAATAATTTGTTTTTATTCTTGACACACTATTGCACTCAGGTATAGTAGTGTTCAAAAAAAAACCCATACACACTTAGCCTCTTGTTGTAGGCACTCAGAAAATATTCTAACTTTGGAGAAAACAAACTGCAAGAGCTTTGCTAATCTGACTAAAAACTAATATAAAACTAATTGGAAATTGTGAGCCTAAGTGTTATATTTATAGGCTGGCATGTATCTTGTGACATTGGATACTTGACATCACATCTTGGATTCGACGTCGAATACCCAACGTTAAGGCTCCAACATTAGAGTAAATGAAAAATGTGATTCATCATATCCCCACGATTGAATGAAAACTCATCCTTGAGTGAAGAAGAGGAGGAACAAGTTCCTTACAAAATATTGAATAGGTACAAGATTATTGACTAACATACAAAATTGACCCAGATGTAATAAACAGAATCTAGGTGCTCAAGTGTACAGAGTTACAATCTTTACAAAATTGGGTGTTCATGATAAGAGAACTAAACATCCTAGATAAAACTAACATCCAATGCCTCTTGGTAGCTAAAGAATGAGAGAGAAGATCCAATAATCATGAATGATCCATATTGTGTGGTACTGCTACATCATCCTTGATGAAGATAGTCCCATTTCCAGTCCATGCTTCTCCCTACAATCACAATAGAATCGTGGATTAATATGCAATGTGTAATACATAGCTATTAAATGCCTTGTCTCATTGGTTGTTACACTTGGCTAGGTTGTGATTGTGGTAAATTGATTCCTTTAGTAGTGTTAGTGAGAAGGTTGACAAATAGAGTAAAATAGATAAGCGGTCCATTGAATTTGAAAAAGTTCAACACAAGAAAATATTTGAAGAGGGTGCAAGAATTCACAAAAATAAAAAGAAAAGTTTACTAAAAAATGTTGTGAAAATGTGCATAATTGGATGTCAATGATGGGGTAAATAAAAATATTTGATTGTAAGAGTGTTTAAGGGTAAAGAACTTAACTAATCCAACCAAAAGATATGCAAGTGGATCCTCCCCAAAGTAGGCATAGGCCTTTGATGGCCTTGCATAACTTCACACCAAAGAGTCTATGGGCTTTATGGATGATTAATGGTTATGAAAGGTTATGTACAAAAACTTGGAAGAAACTACCTAAGAATTCTGACACATCAAACTAGGACATTGAACAAGAACATGTAAGTAGTAGTGAGGTGAGACGTGGAAACCATAGATAGATGAGAGAGTGTGGAATGGAGTTTCCAATTAAGGTCACATGAAGTTCCTTGTGGATTTTATGGTTAAATGACCTTGATAAGATCCATCATTAGTCCAGAACAAAACCAACCTCATTCAGTGACTTTGCATTGTCATTCTAAGACTAGTCTATCCCCACGAGACACAATAGTGCTCCCACAAAACAATCACTATTCCTTATTAAAGAAGAAAAGAGAAGTATGAAGTGAGGAAGGGCCTTAGTTAAAAGAGACCTTTAGGCATGGGAAACATGTCTTTATAGTTTTATAACTAGTGCTTGTAGCCTATTTATTTTATCTAAGGGGTGTGCTTTGAATTTCCATCATTTTTTTCTGAAATGGAAACCACACCATGCAAAGAAATATGCACTTATTTTGTCTAAGGGGTGTGCTTTGAATTACCATAATTTTTTTTTGATGAGAACCACAACATGCAAAGACTTATTCAACTTCCTTTTATTAATTGACATAGAAGTAAGAAATCCATGAATACACACATGCACCCAGGCAAATAGAAAGGCACAAAGAATACCAAATTCCCTTGAATTCACACCCTATTCAAACCTTTAAATCCTTTCCAATTATGGAAACTACCAAAGTTACAAATTTGTTAAATTTTTGTTAATGAAAAATGGACTGTATATTTTCAGAACAAGGAATATCATAGAGTTTGTGGATGGGTGGATGCTGTAGACTCACTACTCGTTGCATGAAATAGAAACCATGTCCTAATCATTTGTAATGAAATTCAAAGCTAGAAACCAAACACCAACAATCAAATAACAAAATAGTACATACCACCATCAATCAACGCATTACTAGTGTACCTAGCACTTATTAACAAAAAGTTATAAAATCACACCAAAATAAAAAAATATTTAAAAGGTGTAAAATATTTGAAAAAATAGCAAATGTACTAATGATGGTGTAAAAAAAATTATAAAATATTAATAAGATGAAAACAAGAAGATGTAAAATAAAGAATGTGTAAAACAAAAGTTGTAAAACAAAAAAAATGTATAAAAAAAGTTGAAAAACTAAGGAGCTGCTTATATGATTAGCATGGATGGCCATCTTCCCCACAGCTAAGTTGAAAGGAGGATATTCAAAATATGGAGCATGATTGTCCATTCGACGAGGTGTTTGTTGTATTAGTTGGCTTATGCTCATGGAAAGGTTTGATTTGTTGAATGTTGACTATCTATTTTTTGTCTGGGATCTTAAGTTTGTAGATCATCATGGCCCTAGAAGAAAAAGTTTTGTAAATGTTGTAAGTTCCTTTCCACAACATTTGGAAATTAGTTCATTGAGGTACATGTGTGGGGTTCCAATAGAAAACCTTATCTCCCAATTGAAATTTGACTTTTTTGATTTTAAGGTCATGGAACTTTTTGTTGTAGGCCTTGTGTAACTTGTTAGATGATAGGGCTACTAATTGATTTTTTTCTAGTAATTTGAGATTCATTAGTCTTTATTTTTGGGCTAAACTTAAGTCAAAGTTGAGGTCACAAGCTGTTAAAAGTGTACAAAGCTCGGATTGAATAGGGAGTGTTGGTAATTTTTCATACACAAGCTCATAAGGAGAATAACTTATAGGAAGTTTTCATGTTGAGTGGTAGGTCTAAAGAGCATCATTGAGTTTTGTGCTCTAGTCTTTCCTATATTTTGCTAACAGTTCTTATTAGAATCCTCATGATTTCGCTATTGGTAACCTTAGCTTGGGGTGGTAGGGTGTTGTGAGTATATGTTCAACCCCCAAGCATTGCATAAGCTTCTGAAAAGTAGTGCTTGTAAAGTAAGTTCCATTATTAGAAATTATTGCACATGGTATACCAAACCTATTTACAACATTTTTTTGTACAAATCGAGCAGCAGTAGAAGATGTACAGTCAATGATAGTTGCTATTTCTATTCATTTTGTATAATAGTCAATAGTGAATATGATGTACATCTTTTCATTTGACATGGATGTGATGGGACCCATGAAATTAATGTCCCATATATTAAAGGATTCTAGTGGTTGAATCCATTGTTGAAGTCCCTCTATTTGAGCAATCATTCCATCATCTCCTTGGCATTGTTCATAGGAGTAGACATAATGGTAAGCATCCTTGAATATTATTGGCCAATAGTATCCTACCATTAGGATTTTAATGGTTGTGCATCTCCCAGCATAGTTTCCTCCTCAAATACCTTCATGTGCATCTTGGAGAATGCATAGTTAATCAGCATTAGGGACATCCCAACGAACCAAGCCATCGGTGCACACCTTGTAGAGGTGTCCATTGATATCCATGAAGTGTTTTACCTGGTGAAGAAACTATTATTTCTTCTAGTGGTCCAACCATTATGGCATCTCTTAGGTGAGAAGATAGGTGAGAATGTCATTATACCATTTAGGCTCATTAGGAAATTATTTAGTTATAGCCCTAGCAAAGAGAAGTTCATTAGGAAACATATCAAATAGTTGGTTTTCTTTATCTTTGTTGTCCCATTGCAACCAAGACAAGTGAGTAAAGATCACATTCTTAGTGCCCTTTCTATCTACCATTGTAAGATCAAATTCTTCCAAGATCACTAGCCACTATATGACATGGGGATTCACCATTGGCTTGTTCATCAGAAAGTGAATGACATTGTTGTCCATGTGCACAAACGCCTTGTATCTAAGCACATAATGCCTAAACTTATCTAGAGCAAACACCACTACCATCAATTCTTTTTCTATAGTGGTGTAGTTTATTTGTGCACCCATAATGCTTTGGCTAGTGTAATGGATGTAGTATGGATATTTCTTGTCATCCATCTCTGTAAGCATGGCTTCCAAGGCATAATTTGATGCATCCGTCATGAATTGAAATGGTCTGGACGAGTCAAGTGCTTGTAGGATTGGAGTTTCTACAAGTTTCTCTTTCAATTCTTGAAATGCTTTTTCATATTTCATGGTCCAAAAAAATGGAGCATCTTTCTTTGTTGGCTCCACCAATGATTTTGTGATCTTAAAAAAATTCTTTATGAATCGCTAGTAGCAGCCTGTATGTCCAAGGAATGATCGAACATCTTTGAAAATTTTTGGTTGGCCAGTTATTCCTTGGATAACCCTTATTTTCTTAGGGTCTACCTCAATTCCTTCTTGTGATATTCTATGCCCCAATATAATGCCTTCCTAGACCATTAGGTGAATTTTTTGCCAATTGAATCGTAAGTTGGTTTCAACACATCATTTTAGCACTTACTTAAGGAAATCCAGGGCTTGCTCAAATGTAGCTCCATAAGTGGAAAAGTCATCCATGAAGACTTCCACATCACTTCCAATTTACTATTGAAAACTTCTCAGAACCAGGCATTGAAATGTAGTAGGAGCATTGCATAGACCAAATGGCATCTTGTGATATGCAAAAGTTCCCCAATGACTTGTGAATATTATCTTCACTTGATTCTTTAGTGCAATTTTAATTTGGTTATAGCTACTATAACCATTTAGAAAACTGTAGTAGTAATGCCCAGATATTGTGTCTAACACCTAATTAACAAATGGAAATGGAAAATGGTTCTTGAATGTTGCCATATTCAGCAACCGAAAATTGATGTAGACTCACCACTTGCCTTCTTTCTTTAGCATAATTATGAGTGGAATAACCCACTCACTATCCAAAATGAGGTAAATGAACCATGCCTTAAGGAGTTGTTCAATTTTCTCTTTGACGATCTACTTTAGTTTGGGATTTAATTGCCTTTGTGGCTATCTCTTTGGCTTCATGGCTAGATCAATGTAGATGCGATGGTAGCATATCCTAGGATTAATCCTTGTGAGTTTAGGATATGACCAAGAAAAATCTATTGACCATTTTTCAACCACATTCAATAGCATTTTTTTCTACTCTGGAATGAGATTTGCATTGATTATGATTGGCTTCCCATTTTTTAAAAACACATATTCCATTCTGGCTAGTAACGTTTTTAGTTCAAGGGGCTCTTTCTTGAAACTTTCAAGAATTTCCAACTCTCACTAATAAGTATCATCATTTGCATTATTAGAGAGTTGGTAATTAACTTGCTTTATTTCTTCCATGCTTGGGACATATGCTCATGTTAGCCTCTTAGTCGATTCCATGCAAAGTGTGCTACTCTCAAAATCAATGGTTAGTCATTAGGTGCCTTCCTATTTTGTGGCTGCTATGTACAAAAACCTTTAAATATTTTCTTCTTGTGCACACTACTTGCATGTAGAGATAGATGCTTATTTCATGGCCCAGAGTTTTTGCACATAGTTGCACCATGTATTGTTGTACATGATGCATGGAACTCACTTCTTCTCAACCTTTTCGAATGCATTTTCTTTGGATATTTCCAAGAAAAGATCTTTGATGCCCATTCGTGCATCCACAGTGTTCAGGCATACCCTTTCCATAACGATTGGGAAATCCCCTTTGCAATTTGCTACCTTAATCATTAGGAAATCAACAAGATAAGATCAACCATAAACAATGGTCACAATGTCTTCCACTAGTTCCAATAGAATAGTGATGAATTAGTTTGCTAATTCTAATATGATATTACTCTTCTTAAGAGGAGGTAGGTTCCATGCAATGTACATCTCATGAGAAATTAATTGACACCAAAACCTAAGTCAAGAAGAGCTTTGCATAGTTCATTCCCAGTAATCTGCAAATAAATAAGAGGACTTCCAAGATTGGCTAATTTCTTGGGAAGGTTTCTAGTATGGTTCCAATCAAATACAATGCGAGTAAGTATTATAGTATATATATTAGGTAGATTTTGTTTTGAAGGGGACTCAAAGGAATTTGATACAGAGGAAGATGAAGAAATAGTTTTGTCAACTACAAGTGTATTTGAGGGCTGAGGTGGACTACCATATCAAAAGAAGGATCTTTTCTCTAATCAAGTATTCAACCCACTTTGTTGATGATCTGGTTGTAGATTAATAGCCCTAGTAGTGTTGCATTGTTGTGGTTGAGCTAGTAGTTAACCTTGCATAGGTGGAGTAGATGATAGTTATATAACTAGAGGAGGAAGAGGTGTAGGGATAGGAGGAGGATAAAGGTAAGAGGTGGCATCCCTTCTTTCATGTGGAGAATGAGTTTGATAATAATAAGAAGGATGGAAGAAAGATTGGAAAGTAGAAACATGATTGGAGGAGTCATGTGGAGACAAGGGTTGTTAAACATAGTACCCAAAGGGATCAAGCTGTCTATAAAGGTATTATTACCTTGGTGGTGCCAGCGCCCATGATTATGGTTGTTGCCATTATTAATACTACTCATATGGTTATGATGGAGTTCTACTAGGATAATATTGCTATTGCTAGTAGGATTTCCTAAAATTACTTTGAGGATAAGACAATCTTCTAAATGTTTGCCTTTGTGTTAGTCGTGGATTTAAAGCATACAACCTAGACTCATGTAAATGTGAAACTATGGGGAAACATCCCTTAGGATGTACATACTGGTAGATGTCACATCCACCACCATCATCTAATTTTCTTTTTGCAACTTCTTCTATTGTAGCAATCTTGCCCTTACCTTTTTGATAGGCACATTCAACTTCCTTACACCTCCTACGCTCATGATCACTACCTTGTTCTTTGGACTCTTTAGCAATTTTTAGGACAACTTGAAATTTGCTATCCATGGAGTCTCATAACTAATCAACTTTGGTTGTAATTTTCGATTAAAATTTTTGTAGTGGCATGGTTTTCTTATTCATCATCTCATCAAATGTGAATTCTTCCTCACTATCATAGAATCAAACCTTCCTTTTGCAAATGAAAGGATCGCAATTATACTCTTCTACACTTTCTCTTTTTCTTAATTCGTCCTACTCTTTAGCCACCTACTTGATTAGTCTTTGTATCTAATGGACACTTAATTTTGATAGTCATCCTTGGGCATAGACACCAAGGGTTCTCCTCGTTTCTGATTGAAGCCCATCTACAATGTGGTGAAGTTGATTCAGTCGAGAATAACCATGGCTAGGACATTTGTGCATTAAGGAATAGTATTGGATGATGATGGAATCCAAGTGTTTGTGTGTTTTTTTTTTCATCCTTAGATTTGCCTTCTCAAGTTGGACACTTTGGAGTATGTTTGATATTTATCATTAAACAATTCAAGCATGGAACTCCATCGTCTGATAGATTCTAGTTCTAGGAATTGGTACAAGTTCTCTACTTCTTTGATGAGTGTCCATGGAAATAATTTAAGTTTATTCCACTCATTCTCTATGTTTTGAAAGGCACATGCATCTTGAAAAAATTGGAGATGGTTCTATAGATCAAAGTTATATCCTCCTTTGAACCAAGAAATATTGTTTATGTCTAGCCTTTTGATCTGACTATCCTTCACATGCCTTGTTGGAATTCGTACTGCCTCTATGATATTAAGCATACTTTAGGTAGAAAGAAAAGGCTCATCGAGGTCATGATCATGATGCCTATGATGTCCTCTACTACCCCTTTGTTCATGGTGGTGTGCCTCTCTTAAATGTCTACACCCTTAATCTTGCCTTTCCTAATGGTCCCTTTGATCATTTCAGTCTTGTCAATCATTTCACTCATCTCCATCATGGTCTTACCTCTTGTGGTCATGATCAAAGCCAGCAAAAGAAGAAGATGACAATAAAGCTGAAGAGGAAGGAGGACTAGTGCCATCATAGTGCTTGCTACCACCTCTTCAACGATCATGACCATGATCACGATCTTGTTTCTTGTCCACATCCTTGCCTTGACTTGCCCCTCTAGATCCTTCTTTTTCATTGGATCCACTCTTACTAGAACTAGGATTGTGACTCATGGACTACATGTTCTAGTTTTGACCTTTGATGAGTGGTGAGGTACCCCTATACTCAACCATATGAATACGAGTGTTGCACGTGCAATCCGGTCAAACTCCACAAACTAAGTGCCTACACACCTTATGGAACATCNCCTTAATTAACCTAGCATCAGCATCTATTCCCACTTTCCGTTTCACACCTTGAACCAATGCAATGCTATTGGGATTACCAAATGGTATTTGTTACTGGGATTACCAAGCGTAACGCATGTGCTTGAAGCGGTCATACTAAATGCACTTAACTATGGGAGTTGAGGGTTGAGAGAGATTAAGTCCTTAAGAAAGCATTTAAAAAATTATTAATAATTAAAGTCCTATTCATCTTAGTCCATGCACTACAAGGTTTATCCAAAATTTTGTCTTTATTTCCGTACACAATTATGTGCTCAGGTACAGAATTGATCGAATAAAGATCCATTCACTTTGGGACTCCTACTGCGGGCACATGGAAATTATTCTAACTATGGAATGGAAAAAGCAAGAGTTTGGCTAAGGTCTAGATCTAGATGAAGAAACAAGGGAGAGCTTCCTCTTATTTATAGAATTGGTGGCAGGCTGCGATATCACGTACATGATATTGTAGGGAAGGACGCGATATCGCATATGCGATATCCTAGCCTATGTGATATCGCATCCCATCATACCCTCATGACTAAATAAAAACTCATCCTTGAGTCCTTACAAAATATTGGGCAGGTATGGGATTATTGACTTGAATGGAACTAATGGTGAATGGGATGACATGTGAATGGATCATCATTACAGAACATGACAAAATTGGTGTTTACGACAACAAGAGTGAACACTTTATACATTTGACATTAGGCCTTATTTGGCAGCTGAGAGAGAAGAGAGAAGAAATCTGCTGCTACCAACGCCAAGATTGTGCCTTTCGTTGTCCATCCATAAGTGTGCCATCAATCTTGCTCCTTGCATAACTACTTCAGCATCGATCCATTCCAAGTGTTCCCTCTAGGTCCAATCCATTGTTGTATGATTTCCATCTACACACATAACATAGTCTAATATTAGCAAGGGTAAACAATCACAATGCAGTTGATACCTTGCCCCAGTGTAAGGTCCATTGGCTAAGTTGTGGTATGGCTGATGCGGATTTTGAAGATATACTAATGATGACTACCCAAGGTGTAGGGGTTAGGAGAAAATTGAAAAAATTGGACAAGGACCCCCATGACTAATTACAAACATCTAGTAGTGACAGAATGGAAAAAGAGAAGGAATAAGAAGGATGAAGAAAAAGAGACAACAACAACGCCAATAAAAAGGGATGTCAAAGATGAAAATGAACAAAATAAATGGTGATTG
>MNCI01015740.1:442292-455604 GCA_015680685.1 Gnetum montanum | reverse complement strand
TTGTTTTTGTTTTACAACATCGTTATACTTTTCCATTGTGTGTGTGTGTGTGTGTGTGTCATCCACCATGTAAGTTCATCACCCAATAAGTGTTCGAGCCGATGGGATGAACTGTTTTTCATTAATTGCTAATGTTTGGTTTTTACCTTTAAGTTACATTGTTGATACTAAGTTATGTTGCTTTTGATATGTCAGGCAATGAGATCACTTCATCCATCCATCCATCAAGTCTATGGTTTCTCTTGGCTTGGAAAGGTACAGTTTCCTTCTAATAAGAACTTTAATGAATCGGTGACTAGGTATTTCTCAAACCAAGGAAGGACTCAAGGATTGCAAGGGGTGTGACTTCAAGGGAACTTGGTGCTCTTGTGTTGGTCATTCACTTGGGTGCTTGGTTGTTTTCTTCTTGAGTTTTCTTACCGTGCCGATGTTACCCAATAATCGAAAGCTGAGGCAATAAAAATAAAGAAGTCTTTGCATGGTGTGGTCCCCACACATAAAAACACAAAACACAAAAAAAAAGGAAAAAAATGAGGATTCAAAGCACACCCCTTAGATGAAATAAAATTTTGGCTACCAGCACTAGTTATGGAACCAAAGTGTTCCCTCTAACTAAGGCCCTTCTCGCTTCCCATTCTCTCCTTTATTTCATCAGAATGGTGGTGACTGTCGAAGATGCATCCTTATCATCCATGTGGATGGTTTAACCAAGTGCATTGATTCGAAGTTACTGGAAGTGGTTGGTTTGAGCCAGAGTTGGAATGAGATTTGCCAAGTCGCATTAATCATAAAACACACAAGGGGCTGTACACCACCTTGTTCTTGGGATTCCATTCCACTTCTCTTCTCTCCATCCTTCTCTCCATTGTTCACCTCATTGCCAGTTGTATCATTAGTATATATTTTGGTTGATGCATTATTTTATTTTTGGTAAATTCTTCTTGTTAAGACTTTAACTCTTGTTCCAAAGGATATTCCCAGAGCCTATGGACTCTTTGAATATGGGATTGTCAGGGCATTAGGGGCATGAGCCTACTTTGGGGAGGACCCACTGACATTCCTATTTGGAGCATTAGTTAACTTATTTTCCTTAACATTTTGTAACTAATTATTATTTTTTTCATTTCCATCTTGACATCCATTTTATTGATGCCATAGTTGTTCCTTTTTACCTATCTTTCTTACTCCTTTTCTTTCTCCATTCTAACGCTACCAAAGGTTCACGATTAGTCATGGGGGTATGGGCCCTAATTTTTTGATTTTTCTCCTAAGCCCTAGATTTTTTCGTTTTTCTTCCTAACCCCTACACCTTTAGTCGTCATCAGTAACATCTTCCCAGGTCCATATCAGCCATACCACAACCTAGCCAATGGACTTACACCGAAGCAAGGTATTGTTTACTTAATAATTCAATTACCCTTGCTAATATATGATTGTGTTGTATGTGCAGATGACAATTATACAACAACAGAATGGATCTGGAGCAACCACTTGGAATGGAGCAGCACTGAAGAAGCTATGCAAGGAGCAGGATTGATAATGCGCTTGCGGATGGACAACGGAAGGCACAATCTAGGCGTTGGTAGCAGCAAGAATCTTCTCTCTTCTTCTCTTCTATTCTCTCTCCTCTTTTCTCTTAGCTGCCAAGTGTGGCCTAATGTCATCGTAATAAGGTGTTCACCCTTGTTGTCATGAACACCAGTTGTGTTAAGTCTTGTAATAATGAACCATTCACATGTCATTCCATTAGTTCCATTTCCCTCAATAATCCCATACCTACCTAATCTTATTGTAAGGAACTTGAGGACAAGTTTTCATTCAGTCATGGGGGTATGATGAGACGCGAATTGCACAAGCTGTGATATCGCATCCGCCGCGATATCGCGGTCCACCGCCATATCTATAAATAAGAGGCGGCACTCCCCTCATTGGATAATCCTGGCTAGAAGTAGCGAAGCTCTGGCAGTTTGAACACTCCAGAGTTAGATTAATTTCCCATGTGCCCGCAGTAGAAGTCCTAGAGTGAACGGCTCTTTATTCGAGCAGCTTTGTAACCTGAACACAAGTTGTGTACGGCAATAAAGACAAACTTGATTGGATAAACCTTGTAGTACATGGTTTTATTTATTGTTATTTATTGCTTTCCTAGACTGTGCACGAGTACGACTTGATTACGAGCATCTACAGATGTGTATGGCTAGTCAAGGAATCGGCTGCTCATCGCAACGCGTGAGTACGACTTGATTACGAGCATTGGACTACTTGGTAACCCAGTAGTGTATTCCAGGATCTGCGCTAAGTAATCCCAATGGTAGTTCAATGTGTACATCTAGTCAAGAAATTAGCTACTCATCGCTAGGCTAGAACGTGTGATAAGTACGACTTGGCTATGAGCACCCACGAGTGTGTATGGCTAGCCAAGGAATCGACTGCTTATCACACTTAGGCTAAATAGGTGCCTCAGTACGACCACTTCGAGCACGTGTGTTACGTGTGGTGATCCCAGTAACAATTAGCGTTTGGTAGCCACAGTTGCACAGTTTAGGGTGTGTGCGGTAAGTGGGAACGGATGCTGACGCTAGTTAATTTAAACTTAGGACATTAGTTAGAGTTAGTTAGTTTCTCAACCTTTTCCCTGATAGCATAGGAGTTAAACTTGAAAATACCAAAAAAATCATATACCTCGGACTTACTTAACCATACACCGTGACAACAACAAGTAAGTCTGGGAAGACAACGAATGATTAACCCCAAGTGTTTCTTGTGGCGTTAAGGCATTTAGTCTGTGGAGTTTGACCGGATCATGCGTGTTACACTTGTTTCATATGGTTGAGTGAAGGGGTACCTCACCACTCATCAATGTCCAATGGAAATCACTAGAGCATTCTAGCATACATAATTGAAAGTAAGAATTTTTATAAAATATTCTTCCTTCCCTTTGTTTTCTTTAGTAGTTTGTCAATGTCCTTCTACTCTTTCATGGGTAATATAATATAGTATTTCTTAGCTATGTCTCAAATGAGAATTTAAACACTATAGGCTTTATGACATCATTTCTAAAGGTAAATTGAGCTTTTTCATAATGTAAAGAAAAACAAAGAATAATTTTGAAGTATGTTCACATATATTGCTTGCAATCCTGAAAGGTGGTTGGACTAAATTTGGGTTATATTATTTTCCTTGGACTTGCAAGAGTCAATAGTAGAGGATATTCTTAAAGAAGGAAGAATTTTTGTAAAGGACTATGATATCATATCCTAACATATATAATTGTAGATATGATATAGTGGGCCATGGTCATGCTTATAAATTCAAGTTGCCATCATATCAAAAACAAGTTTAAGTCCAACACTTGGTGAAATTCTTGTAGTTTATTCTCTCAAAGTTAGTTGTGAATGCCCGCAATGTGGTAAATTACAATTGTATGAAATATTTATTCGAGTGAATTGTTCCTAGACATAATTCATGAATGGCAATAAGGATTAAGATTGTTCATTATTGTTGTAGCATATCACTTAGAATACATTTACTTTTCCATGATGTTTACCTTTACTAAGTCATTTACATTTCTTAAGTTATTTACTATTTGAATGCTTATTAGTAAGGTGGAATAAGCATGACTAGTTTTGAGCATAAAGTATAATTATTTGGTAACCTAGTAGTGACTTTACTTGATTTACTTAGTAATAAAGTTACTTGGTAATTCCAGTAACAATTACATCAACCTAGGGCATGTATGGAAAACCAAGAATGAATACTTATGACTTAGGATATAATAACTTTACTTTTTTGTTGTACTTAGAGATAGAAATTACATTCATCATCCATTATGTTTACACTTAGAACTTTTAAGAGACAACAATATCAACTTATCATATACCTCACTAAGAATTAAACTATACATTTTGCATCTCTATAACTCTAAGTGGAAAAACAACGATCATAAAATTACTCTCAACTCACTAGTATACTTATATTGTCCACCCACCAATTATGATTTGATTACATGTGAATACTTGTGAGTTGTATGGTTGAGTGTCAGAATACCCTACCACTCATGATTGGCACTATTGCCAGAGATGTGTTAATGTTTGCTCAATAGTTGATTTTACATAGTTCATTGTATCAAGTATCATAAAATTTATCCTTCATATTTAGAATAATTTCTCAAAACATATACATACTTAAGCATCAAACGAATTAAAATGGATTTCATAAATAAAGTGAACTCTCCACTTGTTATTGATCTTAATGAAAGCAATGTCAAAGATTATAATGAAGAAGATTGGAGTTCATCAATTCAAGCAAGAATTTCATATGCTCATATTGATCCTTATTATCCTAATTTCACATTCATTTTTTACTAAGATGAACAACTCAGATAAAGGGACTTACAAGACAATATTATCTTGTCACTCAAATGCTTAGCATTATCAATGCTTGAAGAATCCATCATGAGATCAAATCTTAGTCATGCACAAGAAGGGTATCAAGTTACCAAAAACATGACCAAGCCATATCATCCAATAGATTCTCAAGAAATAAGGGATGCTATTATGGAGATAAGATATGAGCAAGAAAAAGGAAAGAGAGCACCATAGACAATTGTCCTTGAAGCAAAATAAGATGCTTCGTCTAAATCTTAAAATTCCTATTAGACCCATAGATCTAAATCACATACACCAATAATATGCATTAAAGGTCCTATAAAAATGAAGCTATACTTAGTTCTTGTAGAAACCCCTAGAAGAGATGAGAAGGACTCTATACTTAAGAGGAATTCAAGGCCTAAGACTACTAATAGATATAGAAGAGATGAATCAAGGAGTCACAAAAGGAGAACCAATCAACATTATTCTCCACTCTCCCATCTTCGTCCTCACACTCATTAATAAATTCTGAAAAGAGGGAACAAAGACTAAGGGATCATGATAGGAAAAAAAGAAAATATCATAGAGGATATGCAAACAAAAGGAGACACCCTGATGCAAAAGAAGATGGTGATAAAGGTAGAGAATGAAGGATTATACATAAAAGAAGAGAAATGAGCATCAGAGGGAGTCATCACTATAATAGAAACTAAGAACCTAAACTTTATAAAGAACTCCTATTAGCCACTCACAATATGATCGATATTAGGAAAGTAATGTACATTTCTACCAAGCATTTAAGGTATAGTAACATCAAGTAACTTGACATACGTAATATTTCAAAGTTTGAAAATGGATATAATGCAAATCCAGAACATCACCTCCAAGCCTTCCATGATGCTTATGCCCTACAAAATATGGAGAATGACTAGTAGAAATTAAAGTGACTTTCCAAAACATTCATAAAGGAAGCAAAGAGTTGGTATAGATCCTTCGAACTAGAATCAATCCAAAGATGGAATACCATGTTGAAGCTCTTTAATGACAAATACCAAACTTATTCTATAGTGTCAAACATAAGAAAATATGTTAAGGAATGAAAACAAGAGATACATGAATCCCTTGATGTAGGAATGGATAGGTACTATTCATTATTACATAGTTGCCTGGGATTTTTATAAAGAAAAAAACTATGACATATCATTGATTGGATAAGGAACAAGATAAGAGAGACCCTTGAAGTATATGCCCAAGGTAGATTATGAGAGATGATAGCTCATCAAATCCAAAGGTTACTAGACAACCTCATAAAAGAAGAGGGGGAACTGTGCAAAAGGGAATTTGCTGAAGAGTATAACAAGGATGTAATTATTAGAAAAAGAGATGTAAGGGTATGCAAAATACCATAAGAAGAAATATTAGAAGATGCAATCTAGTGAAAGGCTCTACCTATCTAAAAATTAGTGAATGAAATCACAATAAAGGTAGAGAAAGTATGGGGCTATTCAGATAAGAAATTTACCATAGCACTAAAGATAGTAGAGAAAAAGACTAAACAAGACTTTGACAAAAGTAAGAATAGGAAGAAAAAAAAAGAATAATGGACATAAGAGTTATAAAGACAAAGGTAAAGTTTTTGCAAATGAGGAAATTACAAACTAAGGCTCTAAAGATAATGCTAGTTGCAAATTATGCTAGTATGAACATCCTAAGGAAGGTTGTCCTATCATGGCTTGCTTTTAGGTATCTAGGACATATGTACTAAATTCAAAGTTTGTTAGAAAAACAAATGTCAAGGAAATTACCTTATTCACAAGGTAATTACAAGCAGCCCTATCAACAACTATACTATATAAGTGGTGCTTATCCTCAACTGTAAAAATAATACTAGCAACAATGCCAACAACCACAATTGTGGGAGATGCCATCATCAAGGAAATAGTATCCATATTGATAATCAAATCCTTATGAATAATATGTATAGCATTCCATATCTCCTAGCAATACTCCTATTCAGAATTCTTCCTACTACTATCTACCAAAATACCACAGGCCTACAAACCCACACATGGATTCAATCCCTTACGTATCTCAACCAGTAGTGAAACCATCCTATCAAGCTCCCAATCCTCTACCACTAATACCACCATCAGTAATGCAAGGGAAACTACCAACATAACCACAACAAAAAAATTGCTACAAGGGAAATTACTATAGAAGAGGATATCTCCTATATAAGTGAGCAATAATTTAGAAAACATAATTTTTTAGGAAAATTCCAAAAAAGACTCAAAGGATGGGAATTTCATCTAACCCTAGTCCTTTCACAATAGGTCCTCAAGAGAGTAACATGCTTCTGATATCATCAAAAACCATTGTTATTCTTACATAGACAATGACATAGTAGATAAAGATAGGAGCACTTCCTAAGAAAAGAATAGATCCAAGAAATCCTTTAGTCTATCTCCAAATAGCAAAACACAAGCCATGCAAGGCTCTACTAGATTTAGGGTCAAGGGTAAATCTTATCTCTTAATACATGTATATGACTAGGAATCTACCTCTTATGAAGAAAAGCAATATATGACTAAAGTTAGCTAACCAATCTATTGTTGTTCCACTTGGACAAGTGGAAGATGTGATAAGTACCTTAAGTAGCGAGTCTTATCCTACTAATTTTTTGGTTATCCATGTAGGGAAGAATAAAGATGAATTTCCTATCATCGTAGAAAGAACATGGCTTAGCACCATGGATGTGAAGTTAGGAATTAGAGACTTATCTTTGAAAATTTTTAAGGAAGACAAAGCAAGAATCATTTAGAGGCATGAAGTTCCACATATAGAATATAATGATAATGGATGTAGTTATGTACATAAAGTCTAGACAACAAAACAAGATGCCATCACAACATGTAAGAAATGTATTAAATAAATGTGTGTACAATAATACTATCTATATGCAACAGCCACCAAACAAGAAGGCATCTAGTGGTTGATTAATAAAGAAGAATCAAAATCCAACATATGCATGAAAGTAGTTGATAAAATTACAAGTGTCTACATTTAAAAAATCAATAAATTGGGAAAGATACGAAGACAAGTGCTCTACACAAAGTCATAAGAAGATGTAAATATTGAATAGTGAAAATTAGAGATACTAGAAAAATATGAACCAAAACTACTAGAATTAAAGGCCCTACCAAATGAACTTGAATATGCTTTCCTTAATAATAAGAAACCTATAATTATAAATGTCATTCTTGATAAAGAATAGAAGAAAAAAATTATTGGAAGTGGTAAACAAATGAACAATTGCATTGGCATTGTCTTATGATGAGATCACTAGCATCAATCAACATATTTTTCAATATCAAATCTACATTGATCTAACTGTTAAACCACACCACCAACCTCACTGAAGACTAAACCCAAAACTTAAAGAAGTTATCAAACAAGAACTAGAAAAGTTGTTAAAGGTAGGATTCATTTATTCTATTATAAATAGTGAATGGATGAGCCCATTTTTCATTGTTCCAAAGAAGAGTGATAAGTGGAGGGTCTATATAGACTTTTGATTATTGAACATGGTAACATTTAAAGACCATTTATCTTTGCCAACTCTTAATCAAGTTCTAGATACCATTGCATGGCATCAACACTATACTTTTCTAGAAGAATATGAAAAATACAATAAAATCCATATTACATCAAACTATTGAGAGAAAATAAAATTTACCAACTCATGGACAATGTTTTCATATAGGAGAATGTTATTTGGCTTACACAATGCTCCAACCACATTTCAAAGACTTATTCTTAGCATCTTCCATAATATATTGGTAATGGAGTCAAAGTATTTATCGATGATTTTTCTACCTATGGGCTTGAATTCAAACAAGCTTTGGACCACTTAGAGCAAGTTTTGAAATGATGTGTTAAAATAAATCTAAAGCTCAATTAGCAAAAAAGCCACTTAATGGTCTAAGACAACATTGTTCTAGGACATAAAGTATCATGCAAGGAAATTGAAGTAGATGCAGAGAAGATTAGAGTCATCCAAAACATTACCTAAATGTCACAAATACTTAAAGATGTTTGGTCATTCCTTAGCCATACAATTTAGTATAGAAGATTTATTGAAAAAATTTCAAAGATTGCAAAATTGCTTGTTAAACTAACAAAAAATGCACTATTCCAGTGGTCTAAACAATGTGAGAAGGCATTTGAGAACCAAAAATAAAAACTAATAGAGACACCAATACTTAGAGCTCTCAATTGATTCAAGCCTTTCCACATCATGACCAACACTTCAAAATATGCATTAGAAGTAATGTTGACCCAACTGGATGATCCAAAATGATAATACTACATATACTACACTAACAAAAGTATTACTAAAGAATAAAATAATTATACCACTACAAAAAAGGAGCTTATGGATTTGGTATATGTAGTTGAAAAATTTAGACACTATGGGCTTGGTATTCAATCTATATTTATAAAAACTACATTCAAATCAAATTTTTAATGAATAAATTGGAGATAAGTCCAAGAGTGGTAAGATGGCTTGTCATACTACAAGAATTTAACATAATAGTGATTAATAGGAAAGGGATTGAAAATGTTTTAGATGATCACTCAATAAAAACCATTATAAGCTTAATTACTCAATAAAAAATTATTCACAAAGACAAAAGTGATTATATATTCAACAAAAATTCATGGATTAATAATTACATAACATATCTAACTACACAAGAACTTCTTGCTGAATGGGATAAAAAGCAAAAAGAATAGTTTCTCCACAACATAAAATGATATATGAAAATTAAAGAAAACCTTTATAAGATATGTGCATATGGTTTAATATGATGGTTTTTTCCAAAACAAAATCAACAACAAGTTCTATAAGATGCACATGAAGCACCATGTGGTGGTAATTATTCAAGACAAAGAATGATACTAGACTTGATGATGGCTTATTAATTTTGGCCTACCATATTTTGGAAGGCACATCAATTTGCATAATTTTGTGAAAGGTACCAAAAGGATGGAAGACTAATGGCAAAAATGAAGAACCACAATAATGGATATAACCATTAGAACCATTTGATATTTGAGAAATTGACTTTATGGGATCCATCACATTGATGTCAAATTTAAATTACTATATTATAGTGACTATTATTATTGTCCTAAGTGGGCTGAAGTAGTTACAATTAAAGATTACATAGCCACAATAATAGCAAAGTTCTTTCAATAATATAAGGTGAATAGATTTGGAGTATAATGGATGTTAATATTAGATAATGGAAATATTTTCACCAAAGCTATATTGAAGAAGTTAATGTAACAACTTGGGGTGAATCATAAATTAACTACACCCTATTACCCTCAAGAGAATGATCAAGTTGAAGTGACTAATAGAGAGATTACATAAATATTAACTAGAACTATTAGTAGATATAGGAAGGACTAGAGCACTAAACTTAATGATGCTTTATAGGCATATTGATTAACTTGGAAACTTTCTATAGGATATTCACCATATGAGTTAGTCTATAAAAAATTACCTACTCTACTGATTTAAGAAAAAATAAATACCCTTATAGTTGCCTATGCACTTAATGTAGATTTAGACTTGGCATAAAAAGAGAAATTATTGAATATTATTCTACTAGATGAAAAATGATTAGTAACCCAAATGAGTAATGAAGTTTATAAAAAGTATTCCAAATGTTAACATGATACCAAGTTTTGGCAAGTTTCCATTAAGCCCAAAGATAGAGTCGTCTATAATAATCTGAACCATGTCATACAAAGGATGAAGTTTCAAAGTTTATGAGAAGGAAACTATATTGTTCATGCTACATATTAATCATATGGCATTCAAATCTACCATCCATCCAACCAAAGTCAAATCGTTTCATGACTTTCCTTCAACCAAATATTTTATCTTGAATACTGAACCACTCACTTCCCATTTGATTTTCCAAATTTCCATCTTAGACAATAGTCATGGAGGTATCATCATTTGTACTTAGGCTTCAAATACTTCTTTTCATTTTTTATATTTTTTTAAATTTTTACCATTTTCTACATTCTTTAATATCTTTTCTATTCTTTTATATATTTCACATTTCTTATCAATTTTCATTCTTTAATATCTTTCAAATTTTTTATGAGTTTTTCTATTATTACCTATCTCTCATTTTTTTTTATAGTTTTGCATTTTCTCATGTAGACATTTTTGTTGATCTTTCTAATAAAGTGTAAAGGAATAAATAGGATGTAGTTGAAATAATAAGAACTTCACCCTATGTTATTAAATCATTAAAATATTGATTGTATATATATTGAGAACACATCTTCCATCCACTCATTTGAAATAATAAAGAGGTTCTTATAATGAACATAATGACATTTTTTCTCTACACTTAAGTAATCATCATTATTTCTCTATATAGTCATCCTTACTCATAAGTTTAGAAATTTTGATCAGATCATCTTCTAAAATCTTAATTAACTCACCATATCCAAACTCCTTCTTTCACATACTTTTAATAACAAATTCTTATATTCTAAGCATCATCTATGATCAAGAATCCTTTGGATCATCTTTACACCTTTCATACTATCTATTCCATCCATTTTTTCTATCATAATTTGCAAAAATTTTGAAAATGTTAATGATGATATCATAGATACGATATCACAAGGGCTAAAATATTGCATCAATGATGTTACATCTACGATCTCACCCTTATATATATATATATATATATATATACACTGACTGTTAGAAAATTTTTTCATTTCATTATTTCATGTAAGGAGAGTTCATGCTATTTTTCTCTCTAACAAAGTTTAGAGCATCATATCTTCCTCACCACACATTCAATTTGAGCCATTCTTGATTCTTGAGTTATGGGGGAGATCATTTTTTATAGTTTTTATGAATTGCGCTAAACTTTTCTAATGCCTAGAAGAAAAATTAAGGGTAAGAATAATAAGAAATAATAACATTTTGATCTAATATATGTCAATAAACTTAATGATTATTTCCAATTTTCCATTTAAATACATCTTAATTAAGGATAATGATGAATCATCAAAATAAATTTCTTTCAATTAATTATTTAATAAGGATTTTTCTAAACTAGGGTTTTGTTCAAGTTAATAAATTTTCCAAACTCTACAATCCAAAGTGAGAATAAAAGTAATTATATCTAATGTTTTTTACCATATCCAAAAATTGATTAAGAATTATGTTCCATTAGAAATTTTTTGGAATTTTTGGATAATCTTAAATTTTCTTATGATTGTAGATGCTATCAAAGAGACCCGAAGATGGAGGATCATCATAAAAAGGGGAGAAGAGACGTAGAGAAAGAGGCAAAGGATGAGATTTAGAACAAATGAATTCTATGGAGTAAGAGGCCTACTCTTTTAGCATCCATTAGCTCACACTTGCAACAAGATAATCTGCACAAGTAGAAGCTGATGCGCCACTAGCTCTAGAACAAGAACAACACCTAACAATCTCCAACAAGTGTTTTAGGCTATTCAACAGAAGTCCATCATGTCTACTATGATAATGGAACTCAATTTTGGACCCTTCATAGAGTTCTCACCTATAAAGGTTCACAAACAACTGTAAGCTTCTCCCCTATGGTCCACTATCTCAAACAATGGCAAATGGTATTTGAGAAAATTCTACCAATTCTAGAAGAACAAACTAGATGATGCCATTGTAAAGATCAAGGGAGTAACTATGCCCTATTAAATTGAAGTAATCACAAGGACATTGAGTTTACCAAATGTTGGGACCAATATTGCTCAAATATCTACACATTCTAACATAGATGCATAGAACTATGGTTCAAAGGGCATATGAAACCATAAAGAAAGAATGTAGAAGATTATCTACTATTGAAAAGATCTATTTTAAAATTGGAACATACCATATTTTTTCTACAAAAGGACTCAACAAAATTTCTACCTATGCTGCTAAGGGAAGTGCCATCTTAATGGAGAAATTCCAAGCTAACATACACCATCTATTATTTCTATAGAAACAAAGAAGATTTGAAGAGAAGAATACAAGGAAACTCACTCTTTCATTCTCCTATCTTATCAAAAATTTATGTAGAAAAGCACAAATTTTAGGGTACATGAATGACATTCTGTGTAAATCCTAATATGCTTCATATGTTGAAATCTCCAAACTAGTGCCACCTAAGAAAGATCAAGTAGAAAATCCACTAGGCATTGAGGTTATAGTAGGATCAACATTAGCGATAAATATTCTAGCCATAAGAATAAAATAGGTAGGACCCAATGGATCAACCCTAGTTGTAAAGAGAACAGGATGAAGTGCTCCACTAGTGCAATAAGATTATAGACCTTCAATGAGCCATCTATAGTAGTTAGTAGAAATAATAAGTTAGGGCAACATGGAAGTCTCAAGTTTGTATAAAGTTAGAGATAATCTTAAAAAACATAATGTATCTATAGGACCCACAAGTGTTCAAGTATCTTTATAGGAAGGAAAAGATGATGACTAGGCATAGTAAATTTTAGGAAATACTACATTATTTTAGGTGATGTTAAAAATGGGAGAAGGAGATACTATAGTGGTTATGCAATACCAAGATGCAACCAAAGTAGCTAAAGTTATAATTGATTATATCAAAGAATCATTTAATGTTTCCATGAAATGTCAATGACCCTTATGGAACATGAAGTTACATTAAAGAAACTATTGCATATAGGATAAGCTATGCAAGATATTTTTGATATTACTAGTTGATGAGTGGCGAGGTACCCCTACACTCAACCATACGAATACGAGCGTGCACACGTGATCCGGTCGAACTTCGTAGACTAAATGCCTTAACACCACAAGAAACACTTGGGGTTAATCGTTCGTTGTCTTCCCA
>MNCI01015740.1:411626-436635 GCA_015680685.1 Gnetum montanum | reverse complement strand
CTAAGTCGTACTTATCACACGTTCTAGCCTAGCGATGAGCAGCCGATTCCTTGACTAGCCGTACACACTGAACTACCACTAGGATTACCAAGCGCAGAATCTTGGAATACGCTACTGGGTTACCAAGCAGTAAATGCTCGTAGTCAAGTTGTACTCACGTGTTGCGACAAGCAGCCGATTCCTTGATTAGCCGTACACGTTCGTAGACGCTCGTAATCAAGTCGTACTTGTGCACACTAGGAAAGCAGTAAATAAACAATAATAAAACCATGTACTGCAAGGTTTATCCAATCAAGTTCGTCTTTATTGCTATACACAACTTGGGTTCAGGTTACAAGCTGCTCGAATAAAGAGCCGTTCACTCTAGGACTCCTACTGCGGGCACATGGGAAAAATTCTAACTCTGGAGTGATCAATCTGCCAGAGCTTCGCTACTTCTAGCCAGGATTTTCAAATGAAGGGAGTGCCGCCTCTTATTTATAGATATGGCGGCGGGACGCGATATCGCGTACGCGATATCACAGGGACAGACGCGATATCGCAGCACAGTGCATGTCGCGTCTCATCACCAGTGATATCACTCAGTACAGTATAGTCTGAGTGAATATCTACCAAGGGTAAGATACTCATGATAGAAATAAGAATAAAACACATAGAAAGTGAAATGTAGAGTTTAAAAGAAGAATTAGTTGCATTATGAATAGAAAGACAAGAACATACACGATACATTGCCCCTAACTAGTTAGCACTATTCAAAGATGAATAAACTAGTTAACTAATCATCAAGCAAAAACAAATGCAAATGGAGAAGGAAAAAGTAGAATGGAATGACTCAATAGTATAAGCCCAAACATATGCACATGCTAAGACCATTGGTGCATTAGAGAAAGAAAATAAGAAAATTGCTACAGAAAACTTGAGGCTAATAGATATTGAAAAAAAAGAGAGAACATACTAGAGGAAGTATCCATCAGCTTAGAGAGTAGTTCACCAAAGTTAGCCTTAACATAAGACAAATAGCCCATGAAAATAGAATACTATTAATGGAAGAAGTACATGTAGTTTACCAAAAGTTAGCCATTAAAATTAGTGCATGATAAAAAGAAGGAAAAAAGCATGATAGTCTTAAAGAGTATTTTAGAGACCAAGTCGGCATGTATAAATAGATTAATAAGAAAGAAATCTAGATGACCAAAGCTAAGATCAATTTCATCACCTACCAAACAGATGATTGAAAACGTATCTTGGATAGTCTTGTCCATGTTCATTAAGTAGAAATAAAGAACAAAGATCTACAAGTTAAGGAATTGATAGAATACATGACATTAGCAAATCTCTGCTATGCTAACTTAGCCATGTTAACTATAGATAGGACAATAACAAAACTAAAGCCAAAATTCATTATTGTATACTCTATGTATAAAAGGAATTTTTGGATAGGAAAGATGCATAGTAGAAGCTTCACATTGTAAACTTTGAACTACGAGTAGTTAGATCTAGCTACTAGAACCAGAAGGATGCTACAAAAAAATTGGCTAGGTGAAGGACTAATTATCAACAACTATAAAATATGGCTAGAGTCTTATAGGTAGAGAGAACACAATTTGCAACATGGTATGTTAAAACCAATAAAATTTTTTTACAACTACCATGCACCTTGGAAGTACTGAATTCTACAAATATTATTGAATTCACATGGACAATGCATGATCCCATAATAGAGGATAAAAAGCTCAAAGAACTACTGAATAGATACAAGTTCCAAAAGCTAGATGATAAAGGAAAAAGGTCAATGAAGGAGTCACTACCACCTGGAACATGAAGAATCTACATCAAATTTTATTTGTTTTTTTTTTCCATGTATCAATCATGAGTTGCATGATAATTTTGTAATACCACCTAAAAAAATGCATCATTCAAGTAGAATTAGTCATGTAAACATGTATCATGATGTCAAAGTCCACATAACCCCACAAGTTTGTGAGGAACTCTATCCTCCTTTTTGTTTAAACTCAAGAATGAGTTTTCAATCAATTATAGGGGTATGATAAAATGCTTATTATAAAGAACTATGATATCGTAGCCTAGTAGATACATTATAGTCGCTCATGGTCATGCCTATAAATACAAGTCACCATCATGTCACAAACAAGTTTGAGTCCAACACTTAGCAGAATAATTGTAGTTTTTTTTCTAAAAGTTAGAGTTAGTTGTGAATTCCCATAGTGTGATGAATTGCAGTTGTTTAGAATCTTTATTTGAGTGAATAGTTCCTAGACACAATTCATGGACAAAAATAAAGATTGAGATTGTTCTTCATCATTGTAGCATATCACTTAGAATAGATTTTCTTTTCCATTATGTTTACTTTTTCTAAGTCATTTACATTTCTTAAGTAATTTACTATTCCAATGCTTA
This sequence comes from Gnetum montanum, assembly GCA_015680685.1. NCBI lineage: Eukaryota > Viridiplantae > Streptophyta > Gnetopsida > Gnetales > Gnetaceae > Gnetum > Gnetum montanum. Next base: position 434,217 of record MNCI01015740.1, on the reverse strand, counting down.
TTAGTAAGGCAGAATAAGTATGATTAGTATTGAGCGTAAAGTATAATTTTTTGGTATGCTAGTAGTGAATTTACTTGATCACTAAGTAGTAAATTTACTTAGTAATTCCAATAATAGTTACATCATCCCATGACATGTATGGAAAACTAGGAATGGATACTTATCACCATAGGATAGAATAGCTTTACATTTCCATTGTACTTAGAAATAGAAATTATATTTATCATCCATTATGGTTACACATAGAACATGTAAGACCTAACAACATCAGTTTATCATATACCTTTCTAAGCATTAAACCATATGTTTTGCACCTCACTAACCATAAGTGGAAAGATAATGATCACAAACTTACTCTCAACTTACTAGTATGCTTAAATTTCCATCCATGAATTATGATCTAAATGCACTTGAACGCTTGTGACTTGTATGGTTGAGTGTTAAAATACACTAACACTCATCACTCTCTCATAGTGAATGTTAACTAATGTATGAATGACATTAAAAGAATATTGTGGTGTAACTCATGGATTGGTAGGAATTATGTATGTCTTGATGCATTTTTCTCTGAACCAAAAAGCTCAAGAAGATGTAAAAGGTACCATATGCTACATGATGAAGAACCAATTTTCTAGCTATACTTATCCACATAGTTGGAGTAGCTACAAAAAACACCAAATTCTCCTTACCATTCTCCATTTCAAACTTAGGGCCTTAGCTAAAATTTTTTAAAAATTAATATATCCAACTAATCTTAACAAACCAATCATGTAACATCTACTCACTACCATTGCACCTACCAAACATACCTTCAAAACTAATAAAAAATAATAAAAAAGGAAATGAAATAAATGCAAATAACTACAAAAAATAATATGTAAAAAATGAACAAAAATAAACATGAAATATAAATAAAAAAAGGAAAATAAGAGAGTGTTCATGACTAAGGCATTAATAGCCTTAAACTAGATTAGATATAGTTTATATCTAAGGTGGCCAAGAGTGTCTGTCCTTCAACAAACTTTTCCAATTGAACATATTCAAATACTATCATAAGGATGATTGATAAGAAAAGAGTAAGAGCACTGCAAAAAATAGCATCTCCTCCTCTCCATCCTCCATTTCAAACTCATATTCTCAGCACAAAAATTTTCAATGCAAAACTAGAAGTTCAAAGAGTAGCCTTAAACTGAAAATGCAATTTCAAGAACATCATAGTTCAGTAATAGTTGTATTAAACATTCCAATCAAGATACAATTTACAACACAAAAAACTAAGATCATATTACTTATGATAATTTCATTAATAATGTATTTCTTTAATAAATCCTAACATTCATTTATTTAAATTTTCTTAAATAAAAAAACTTACTATTATGCAAAATTAAACTACAACAACATAAAGATCAATTCCTATAAGCATTTGGAATATATGTACCAAATGAAAGAATAAAGAAAGAAATCATTATAGTACTCAAAATTCAAGATAGTCCTACAAGCCTAAACTAGGTATTTTAAATAACTAAAAAATTATAAAATATCAATATTAAAAATATAAAATTTATCAATTATCATTATTTTCATTATAGAACTCAATTCCAATATAACATGAAATTCAATTCTGACAAATTAGTGAGGTCAAAAAACATGAAATAAATGAAAATTGTGCTAGAAGAAATTTACAAATAGAGTTTAACTCAACATAAAAATAATTCTAATGCATCAAAATATCCAGATTTTATAAAAATAGAGTAGCAAATTCATGCATATATAAAAGAATTTGTAAAAACATTCGAAAGACAAAAAAGATAAGTTATGTGTAGCACTTGCGAAGAATGCTACATGAGTCTAAAAATCATATTAGATATAACAATACTAGAGTGTAGTGCATGGAAAAAAGATAAACCTTCAAAAAAATTTCAAAAGACAACAACATGGATCATGGATAACCACTAATAGAACTACAAAATTTAACACATATATAATATATGTTAATCATAAGGGTACAACCACTTATGCACACCACTTATGCAATTAGAGGACAGTTGAAATATAGGGGTTATACTATTTTTTTCCAAAAAATATATGAAATATCCAAGAGACTTTCTATAGGTATAAATAATTTACCAATTCATTATTTTAAGATTCTAATATCAAAGGAGCACCATGTATCATTTCATAGTAAATAAAAGAAAACTATGTTTAGCATTAAGTTATAAAATCTAAAACGATCCTTTTTAGAAAGATGTTAAAATAGATATAATAGTATTGGATGATTTTGATAATAAAAAATATATGAAAATAAAAATATAAATTTCTTTAACATCATACAAAATTTTGATGAAAACTGCATAGTTCAACATACTTCATTCTTTGCAACATTAGCACTGTTTATCTTAATAAAGACTGAAATAATTGAAATCATCTTAATAACCCAAATGTTAATTTTAGAGATATGCTTAATAGGCTAAATATATCATTTTTTCTAGTTAATGAATACAATACAAGAGAATTATTTGACAAGTCTTTTCCAACAATTCAATGTGACTTTTTAGATGTTCAAGAAAAAAATGTCCAACTTCTAAGTCAGTGACGAAGGATATGGCTTCCAAATCTAAGGTAATCATCATCTGGCATGTTTTTAAATTTAATGAGAATAAATATAGATTCATTTGTGAATGATTATTGATACTTATGTTACACATTATTTCTTGTATCTTATTATAGGGATATCTTTGTATTTGACTCTAAAGATTAAATTTTACTTTTTTATGACAAGATAGTTTCTTTCTTGAATGGTTTATAATTTATACTTATTGATGAGTGGCTAGATACCCCTAAACTCAACCATATGAATCTGAGTGTTCATGCACGATTTGGTTGAACTCCATAGATAGACTAGTTGTGGCATCTAGATAGTTACACGTTGATCACAGTTCATTGTCTTCCCACCTGGACTAGTATTTTCTTTGTCACATATGGTTTAGTCTATAGTGAGGTGTATGATATGACTTCTAACACTAGGCTACTCCTAGAGACAATGGAAAATAATCTGAATTAAATTAACAAGAAATAGGGAATGAAGTCTAAGCTGTCCTAAGTGCGATGAGAATTCGTCCTTAATCATCCGTGCACAGCTTGGACCTCGTGTACTACTCCTGGGATTACCAAGTGTATATTACTTGAGCACTCCTAGATATGCTACTGGATTACCAAGTAGTCACACTTAAATGTTCATAATTAAGTCATACTCATTCCACAATTAACAATAGGAATAGTAAATGATGGTAAATAAATATTAATTAAGAAATAAATAAATAACAATAACAATTAAAAAATTAAAAACTAAGTGAATGCTGCAATGATGGAGTAATCTCAATTTTTATTGTCGATCATGTGTGTGTCCAAGTACATCACTCTCGAATATAGGTTCTATATAATTACAACCACCACACTACAAGCATGCACTGGGGAAAGAATTGAAATTAACTAAAAAATGACAAAAAGACTCTATCCTAAGAATTACCGACTCCCTTTTCCTATGAACCCAAATGTGTATTTATAGGCTTACACAAGAATCATGATATTGTGTATCCAATATCATTATCCAGGCTACGATATTGCATATCCAATATCGTGATCTGATATCGGAGCCTAGAAAATCATGATTCATCATACCCCCACGACTGAATGAAAACTTATCCTTGAGTCAAAAAAAATGAGAGCAAGTTCAATTCATTACACAATGGATAGGTATAGAATTATTAACTAACTAGGGATTTATTCATACCATAGTGGAGAATTGAACACAACAAAATTGGGACACAGACACAGAATTACAAAATTTATTAGAACTCATGTGGTTCCTAGTGGTGGTGGTTCTTCCATGGGTCTCTTCTTCTTATCTTGTGCTCCAAGTTTTGGAAATTGATGTCTCTGAAGGAGTGCTTGGAGCTTTTTCTCTTTGGTTCAGGGATCCTATGCCATCCATGATGATGCTCCAATGTTTGATGGAGTCGGCACCTCCATTGGACACAGTAGCCGTAGAAACATTTGATTGGCCTTGACATACTAAGATACAAATAGTTGTCGTTCCTCTTCATAGGCTCTACTTTGTCCTTGTATTCCTGGTAATCCATGAGCCATCAAGACAAATTTTCCATGACATCCTTTTGTTCTTGGTAGCTGATTTTGACCACCTCTAATTCAGAACTCGCTACTTCCAATTTCTATAATGTCTTCTTGTGCTCAGAAAATTTTGTTTCATATTTAGTGTAGGTGGTTGCTAATTGCTTTTCTAACTCTATTCTCAGGCATCCTACTATTAACATGGCTATGTTGGCATATCATAAGTTTGCCAGCTCCATGTATTCTATAAGATCTTATATTTGTAGGTCCTGGCTTTTAAGTTTTACATGGTGGAAAAATGCATAGGTATCCAATATGGCCTACCAATTAGCGTGTTGAGTACTAAAGGTGTTAATGTGGCCTTTGGCCATATGGATTTCTTTTCAATTACTTACTTGTACATCCCCACATAGTCTCTAAAATGCTCCTTGAGTTTTTCATGTCACTTGGCCTCGTTCTGCCACGCAATTATTTCAATTGCCATCCTATGACAGATTGCACATACCTCCTCCATTGAGATGGTTCTATTTTCTCTAGCCAAGCAATTCTTGTCCTGGTTGACCCAGACTAACTATTCTCGTAATTGCTGAAAATTTTCTTCAAGAACATTCCTTTGTTTTTTTATGGTGGTCAACCGGAGATTATCAATGGCAAGTTGTTTATTCTCCTCTTGTAAGGCCTTGAATGCTTTGGCATGTGCATATGTTTGGGCTTGTGCCTTGGAAGCATCCCAATCAGCCTTCTCTTTTTCCTCTACCACTCTTTTATTTTCTACCAGTAATTTGTTTAGTTTCTCTGTCTAGAAAGATTCTAGCTAGTCTACGGGGATGAATTTAGATGGGTCCCACTATGTATCTTGAAGGGTGATGAGCTTTTTGTAAAGTCTTTCTAACTCCACCTTTGCATGCTTTTCCCTAATCTCTACCATGACTAGCTTTACTTTTATGGAGATAAGGTCTGATTGAGTTGCTGTGACATTTTGAGAGATGTCAAATAGGGATGTCATCACTTGTCTTGTCTACAGTAATCGATCTAGCACATCCTCATGCTCCATATAAGTCATCGAGGGACTGGCCAAAGTTTGAGCATCACGTGCTCCTATAAAATATACTAGTGGTATAATAGGGACATTGAATGATTCTTTTATGTTGTTTGTGACCACTTCTACTGCTCTTGATGCATCTTGGTGCTACATGACCACTACTATGGCCCCTTCACTAGTTTCTAATTGCATCTGAAAGGATGCAACATTCCTAGAGATCTATTGTGACTAGTGTGATTTCCCTCCTTCTATTTGGATTGATACCTTGCCCTATGCATGATCAATTGATACCATGGATCATATGGCATCGTATATGACCCTGAAGAGATTGGTCTCATCACAGCTTCCCCAACTAATCATTTCAGTGATGGCCCTACGATGGCTCATTGATGGTTGATAGTCTTGTGGCGATGGCGGCAATTGGTCTTGCTAGCTTGTGTTGGGCCCTACTTCCTATTGTTGACTAGGCCTTGTGCTTGGAAGTTGGCTAGGCCCTATAGTTTGAGGTGCAGTGGACCCACTTTCTATTCTTGTTCAGGCTCCAGTGTCTCACCAACACTTTTCCTTAGGGGCTAGCATTTTGGGCCTTTTTGGGGATGTCATTAGTGTACCCTAGAATTCCAGCATGCTGACATAGCTTTCTAATGAGACAAGGAAAGGGAAATGTGAACTTCCCTATCTTACATTCTTTGAACTACCTCAAAAGTTTTGTAAGATATAGATGGGGTAGGTTGGCATTAACCTTGCCCATCAAGATAGCACTTCCTCTAGCTGCATATGTGGAGATTTTGTTGAATCCTTTTTTGGAAAAGATGTGATATGTGCCGATCTTGAAGTAGATTCTCTCTTCAAGTGTCAGCTCTCCATATGCTTTGTCTTCTCTGTTGTACGCCCTTTTCAACCATATCTTTCGTGCATCAGCATTGGAGTAAGTGGACAAGTGGGCAAATTTTGGCCCTGTATTCAAAAGATTCAACACCTCTAAAATGTCTTTGGAAAATAAATCCACAGAAACACTACCAATATCAATGGTGGTGCCTTCTTATTTATTGTGCCAAAATTGGTACGTCTCTCCTAGGTAACAATCAGCACCTTCAAAGAGAATATGCCATAGTGGGGACCCTTTAAGTTGGTCCCTAACTACTTCAAGAGCAAACTTAGTGAAAAGTCCAAAGTTGAGTTCCACTATCATATTTGTTGACGTGGACCTTTCATGAATTTCTTGAACATACTCCAAAGACAACGTGAGATGTTGTCTCTGTTCAAGTTCTCCACCGTCTCCACCTTCAACATGTCCCGATTATGCAATAACAGGAGGTTCCTGACAGATACTGAATGATTGTGCCTCCTGTTCCAGACATTCCTTAAGAGATGCCTAGCCTCTGCCTCTCCTTGGTCATTTGGATGCACCTTGAGAGGGTCCTCCTTGTTGTCTTGTTTTAGGGGCCATCTGTAATCACATGGGGCTGACAATTAGTAAGGTTATTTACCAAAATTGATTTATACCTTACTTCTTGTGTTTAATGAATTAATTTCTTATTTAGTGGGATCTAGAGTTAGAAAATTTTATGAAAATGTCCCCTAATAAGTTTTAATATTGGGCCCAATTTGATTAGGTGGCTCAAAAAATTAATTCTCATGGTGTGGGTGAAGAGATAAAATTAATTTGGCAACATGTTTAACACTTTTAAGGTCATTTACCCTTTATGATATCCTTCGAGCAATGATGAATTTTGAAAAAATTATGTACAACTTGGAGCATGCCCTTCCCCCATGACTAAGCTAAACATTTCAAGTTTAGAGAGGCTCAATCAAAATGGGAATTAGAGTGTTAATGAGCAAGTTATGGATGTTTGAATGATAGGTGCACAAGCTAGAAAATTCATGGAAGAAAATTCGAATAGCTCCCCTCACATGAATAGTGAAAAATAATGTTGAAATGCATTGGAGGGTCCATATATATAGTTTTTAAGGATGTGATATTGCATACTTGATAGCGTGGACCCAATATTGCATCAAACCTAATATTGGGTACTCGATATCATGATCCATTGAAAATAGGGTACTTGAGAAGATTGATGAATTTTTTGAATTTCCAAGGCCAAAAATGAAGGATTTGAGGTTAATTTGAAAGGTCTAGGGTAACATTGAATAGACCAAAAGGCATCAAAAGTATAATAAAGTAGAATCTGACAATGAAATTCATGAATATGATGAGGAAAAAGGACATGTTATGATGCATAGGAACATTGGAATTTGAGAATGATGATAGAGGAAAAGATTATTGTAGTAATGCAATGCTTGGAGGGTATGAAATGATGTGGTGATGTGCAAAAAGTGAAAATTACAAAAGTTACGTAAGTGGGTCCTCCCTAGAGCAGGTTCCTACCTATGATGCCCTTACGTAACCACACCTAAAAATTTTTGTAGGCACTAAAAGGGGTAAATGTAGTCTGCACCAGTTACACAAAACACACACATGTAAATACGACCGTGATGAGGTATGAATTCAATGCTACATAAGACACGGGTCACAACTACATGAACAATGAGATGGAATGAATCATAGAAGGGATTGCAAAGATTGGGACATGAGGTAACTGATCCAAGGCATAATGAATCCTAAGTGTATGGCATGATTAATGTCTCATTAGCTTGTCACTCCAAAATCAAGACCAAGTCCATTCCTCTAATTAGTGACATCGCATTGTTTCATCCAATGATGGACAACTATAAGAGCATCATGACAGTAAGGCATACGATCACTTGGTGTTTCGTTCATCGGAGGAGTTATTTGGAATTTCTTTGCAGCACATTTGTCTTGATCTTTTTATTTCTTTTTGTCTGGCTACTTTAGCAAACTTTCTTTTTTCTTCTCTTCCTTTCTCTTCTTTTTTTTTCTCTTTTTTTTATGCGTAATCCAAAGAAGCCACCTACCTTTTGGCATGGGTGCATGTCTTTCCAATGGAAACCCCCCAAAATAGCATTGGGTTTCTTTATTAAGTGCCTTTATTATGCTTACTCCCATTTTTCATTAGATCTACAAGGATCTTAGTACAACTAGGCTACATGATAACTTCTATAGATGTCACCAAAGAGAATCCATAAGTCCCTTTGATGTCACACCCTGGACATTCCCTTTTAGTCCATTATTTTTCACTCTGAGCATAATGAGCACAAAATTACATTAAGTTTTAATGATGTCAAGAATATCATCATTCCCAAAGTAGAACCTTTTATTAATAGAATGAGTGGATGGATGTTGTGGGCTTGCTGTCCAAATAATTAGTCACTTGAGACTTGATAGCATAGAACAACACCTTAACTGACAAGTCACATGAGTATTTTATTTTTTGATGAGATTACCCGCAAAAAGATAAAATAACAAATGAAAAGATAAAACAACAAATTGAAAGATAAAAAACTGGAAAGCAAAAAATTGTAAAATTGAAGAAAAGGAAAAATATTTATTAATTCTACTTGTTAGAATGGAGGATATATCCCCCATGACTAAACTTTGGATCATGGTGAGAATTAATAAATGAAAGGTTGGGATCCATGCATGTTGGAAATATTGGGACTCGATCATATTTAATCCATTAGGTGTCTTTTGATGTGGTGTTTGGAATGTACCTAAATTGGGGTTCACACACTTGATTAAAGTTGACATAGTTGGGCAGGTTATAAGATGTGGTTAATTAATAAGGAGTTGACCCACTACGGCACCCTTGACCATAAGATGGTATGCATGAATCAATATGTCTCCCTATGTGGTTGTATTCATTGGGCCACATGGTTGTTGGAGTGTTGAGTGGTGGCCCTAATAAGATAATAGGAGGCATTGTGCTCGAGGAGGTAGATGCATCACAACGTTGAACTTACGTTGGGTTGGAGGATGTAGTGGTTTTAGGATCATGCTATCTCTTTCCTTGGTTGTGCCTAAAGAAAGGATGCTTCCGATGTTGTGGAGGACCTCCGCTGCTATTGACTGTAGCAGCACAAGTAATGTTTTTGGGTTGGTGCTGTGGTGAAAAACCTTCTGGCACAACAAGTGGCAATGTAGAATGAGGTGAAAGATGAGAATATTGAGTTTGATGAGAAGTGTAAGGCACGTGAGGTGGTGATTTTGTTGGAGAGAACATGGATGGATAGTACTCGAGAGAATGATAATGATGAGGTAAGGTAGAGGATATTGATCTAGTTGGAGAAACAAGATGCTAAACCTGATAAGCACTTGGGTTTGGATGGTATGAAGGGTGGGACCAATTTGAGGGTGGCCTTCCCCATGACTGGGATTTTTGCCACTATGATTGAACACAGTATTTTTGTACGAACTCTAGATGTAACATTCCTTCCCAATGCACATGTAAATGTGACAAAATTGGGCATTGACCTTTAGGATGATTGTATAGGCAAATGTTACATTGATACGTATGATTAGAAGTTGAGTTCTTATCCTTATTCATTTCAACCCTTCTTTCCAATTGTCTAGGGGTGTTCTATCTTGTTTCTTGGTTTGTCATGGTTCTACCTCTAATAGTGTTGGCATCTTCTTCACATATTTCATGTATCTATTCTATCATCTTATTAATATTTTCCTCAATTTCATTTAGTGATTGTAGTATTGGCAAAGATGATTCCACCTCCTTGAGGTGAGTTGATTTCTCCTCTTCATGATCATGAACCTTTGCAATTTTGAGATTTTGGTCCTGTTTAGAGCTTTTAACATTCTCCCATTTAGCCATTTCTCCTTCTTCTTTTGCTACCCACTTAATAAGCTCTTGGAATTGGTGGGTCCGTAGCTTGTATAGTTGACCTTGGGCATACATCTGCAAGGTCTCTCTTATTTCATTACAGAGCCTATCTATGATGTGATACATTAGCCTTTCCTCGGAGAACCCATGGCCTGGGAAATTATTTAACAGCAAATAGTATCTTTTTAAGGCCATGTCCAAGGGTTCATATTGCTCTTTTTTCCACTCTTGGATTTGTCTCCTCAAGGCTGACACTCTTGCATAAGCTTGATATGTTTTAGTGAAGAGTTATACCATTTTCAGCCAACATCGAATTGATTTTGATTTTAAGGACATGTACCATACTTTTGCTTGGCTAATGAGTGTCGTGGAAAACAACTTAAGTTTTTGCCACCCATTATCGATATTATTCCATACACAGGCATCATGGAAGGCTTGTAAATGATGTTACGAATCTAAATCATAACCTGCTAAAAACTTGGAAAAGTTGTTTAAATCAAGCCTAGGTAGATGGCTTTCCTTGCGATGCCTATGGGATATTCAAATAGCCTCTTGTATATGCATTAGGCTCTTAGTGGCTAGTAGGGGTTCATCGTCACTAGGTAGGTTATGAATTTGTGAGTTAGGATGATGTTATCTTTGTTTATGTACATAGGAGACCCTTGCATAAGATTGAGTACTCCAAACTTCATCTTCATCATCATATAATTTGTTGGTTCTTCAATGAACTGCCTTACTAGTTGTTGCATTATCATAGTCTTGTGAGAGAGACATTGTTGTGAATCATGTGTGACTTAATTGAAATTAATTTCTTTTCTAAGAGATATATTATGAATACTTTGTTATAGTGATCTTGTATGATATAACTAATCTAAATAACTAGCATTGTCCCTGGCAATGGCACCAATGATGAGTGGCTAGGTACCCCTACACTCAACCATACAAATACAAGCATTCACGCACGATCTAGTTGAACTCCGCAGATGGACTAGTTGTGGCATCTAGATAGTTACACATTGATCGCAGTTCACTGTCTTCCCACTTGGACTAGTATTTACTTCATCACATATGATTCAGTTTAGAGTGAGGTGTATGATATGACTTCTAACACTAGGCTACTCCTAGAGACAATGGAAAATAATCTAAATTAAATTAACAAGCAATAGGGAATGAAGTCCAAGCTAGCCTAAGTGTGATGAGCATTCATCCTTAATCATCCGTGCACATCTTGGACCTCATGTACTACTCCTAGGATTACCAAGCGTATATTACTTGAGCACTCCTAGATATGCTACTGGGTTACCAAGTAGTCACACTTAAATGTTCGTAATTAAGTCATACTCATTCTACAATTAACAATAGGAATAGTAAATGATGATAAAGAAATATTCATTAAGAAAGTAATAAATAACAATAACAATTAAACAATTAAAAACTAAGTGAATGCTGCAATGATGGAGTAATCTCTATCTTTATTGCTGATCATGTGCGTGTCCAAGTACGTCACACTTGAATAAAGGTTTCGTACAATAACAATCATCACACTGTAGGCATGCACTAGGGAAAGAATTGAAATTAACTGAAAAAATGACAAAAAGACTCTATCCTAAGAATTACCAGCTCCCTTTTCCTATGCATCTAAATGTTTATTTATAGGCTTACATAGGAATCATGATATCGTGTATCCGATATCGTAATCCAGGCCACAATATCGCATACCCGATATCGTGGATCTAATATCGAAGCTTGGCAAATCATGATTCATAACTTATGTTAGAATATATTTTGAAAGATATGGCCTTAGTTGTACTACCATCACAAATAGTTGTGACCAAAATTATTGTATAAATGATTAGAAATTTTTTCATACTTTTTTCCACAATGCATGCATGCTTATATGCTATGTACATAAGCATACATGCATTGGAAGCAACGTTAAATTTTATATGTTCTTCCTATTCATAAGTTTGTATATTCTATCAAGCTAAACATTTAGAAAAGATCTATATGAATTAACACTATGAACTTATGCCTACATCATCACAATGATTTCACCATCATGGTGGAGTTATTTCCATGGTGTATCCCTGATGTAATCATAGTAGTATTATGATGTAAAAATATGGATACAATTAGTTAAATATTTATGTTAATTCTTAGTTAGTTATTGATAAACAAATGATTGTGTTCTTTTCCAAACAACTTAACAATTACACTAGTATATAAATACTCATATGAATTCACAATTGAAGTTTGAAGTACAAAAATAAAAAGAGGTAAATGTGTGGATTTACTATGCATCCTAGATAACTTATTTTATTTACCAATTGTTTCTATTCCCACATTCAACTCTATTTAATGATGTTCATATAGATTGTGGTATAAACTATTAATCATGAACATTGTATGAGATAAAAAATATGTACTTGACTTATATCTTAGATAATGTATGATACTATCACAAACATATATAATACACTCAAGCTCACACTATGGTACTTACCTTTCTATGATGCTATTAAAGTCGATGTATGTATGTCAATTTACATTAACTTAAAATTGTGCATTATTTTCTTGGACCTTGTGATTCAACATATCATAAAACTTAACATGGTATGAGAACTAAATTTATGTTGATGAAATTTATCACTACAACATAGTCAATAGTTTATTTATCAACTAATAAAATATCATAGAGTTAAAAGTTAAAAAATACAACTATGTGCATTCTCAAAGAGGAACTGCATTATCAAATCAACTTCTTCTAATTCTAGAGCATAGAATCTTAGAATTATTTTTTCCACCACCATTATTGCAATCTAGAATTAATGATGGAAAGCTACATAGTTGGATAACCTATGATATAATAACCCACAATGGAATAATTTTTTTTAGGTTTTTAGTATTAAAAGATTCACCATTGGTTGAGAATGTTATCAAAATGTTTAACAATGATTGGGTTATTCACTATTTTTTTTTTATGTTTTGAAAAGTACCTAAAAGATTTATTAGGTTTTTCTTTGAAAAATGATCTTTGAGGAGTTTTTTTTTCAATTCTCTAAATGATTAAAATCAAACCTATTAGGCAACAATAGGAAGAGTATTCATTTAAAATTTACAATTTTTCACCTAGATTTTGCAGAGATTATATCCTAAGGAATGTCTATAAAAGATAGAGGAAATGCAATTTCTAGCAATTACTAAATTTGCTCTATGCCATGGTAAAAGAAGCAAGCAAGATTAACTAGTAGTTTATCTTAAATAAGTATTTGATGAATGAGGTACTTGGTTTTTGTTATATATCTAAGCCTCACCTTTAACATGGCTATCTACTTTCTACTTTGTCAAAGATTTTATAATTTTAAGAGTGAATGATGTCACCACAATGGTAAAGTACACTAGCAAAGATATGGTGTCCAAGTTATTTTTACAAACATTTTCAAAAGAAGAATATTCAATTACAAAGATTCCATTAATAAAATAATCAAAGAAAGTTTAGGCTAAGGGGTGGTCAATACCTATATATGACTATCTTCCACCCACCATGGTGAAGTTGATATTTGACCACTATCAATTTGAGAATAAAGTTTCTCACTATGATTCAGCTATAGCCTTCTCTAAAATAATTATTAAAAAGAAACTAATTAAGGAAATACTATATAATGTGGTAGGATGAAAGGATATTAAATGCATTAATGATGATAATTTTACTACCATAGTAAGATAATGTTTCTAAAGATATTATACCATCATAAACTACTTCTTCAAAGCTAAAGCTTTGGATAATCATTGGGATAGAGATAAAGGTGCCTTTACATATGCTTTATTATAAATTGATGTTTTGAATACGAATTTGTAGCAACCATATGCTAATAAATAAAAATATGTTAAATTATTTGAAAATTATCAATAGGAGATAACCAAGACCTTCAAAGTTACTCATGAACAAGAAAAGATGCTATAATCCCAAAAACAACAAGAATCACCATGAAATCCAACATGACATATGAGCTAGCTAATAGAGTGTAGGAGTTGATGGTGAAGATAGTGGTGTCAGAAACTAATAAGAATCGTTATGAAGAATAAAAACCCATTCTTATATAAGATTTAAAGAAATATTTAAAAATAAATCTAATGGTGCAAAATTTTGATATGTAACTAACCTTTACATGAGGAAAAGAAACAATACAATGCTAAAGTGGAAAAACTATATGAATTAGTAGTCATTGATAAATTTATTATTCCCTATTAAAAAAAGTGTTAGAGTCACTTGTGGATTTAGATTGTGACATACCTACCATTTCTACATTAAGTCCATTTTCACTTCAAATAATATTCATGAGTTAGTCCTTAAGCATATTGACACTAGTCAGAAGGAAATTATAGCTCTTTCTCTTAATGTTCCACCATCATTAACTAAATAGCTAACTTCTAAGTTCATGATCAAGGATAGAGCTCCCAAGTCTCAGAGATAATCACCATATGGCATTATTTCATTATAGAAACATGCTAGAAAGATTCATTTGTAAATAATTGATGATACTTATTTTATAATTTCTTGTTCATATTTCATTATAGAAAAATCTTTGTGTTTGATGATGAAAGTTAAATTTTACTTTTTCATGACAATCTAGTTTCTTTTCTAAATGGTTTATAATTTACACTTATCTTATAATGTATTTTAAAAGAGATTATATCCTTGGTATCCGTAGTTCATTCTATCATTTCATAAGAACATTGAAGCCAAAAATGATTTATAGCATATATAGTTTTAAGGAGGAAATGCTTGCTATCATTATTCCATTGATTCTTTGATTTACTAACCAAGAATAATATTTTTTTTCTTTAAGTTAAATAATTCTTACTTGAAATTATTTTTTAAAGGAATTCTAATAGAGCTTGTTACTTCGCAATTGTTGTTGATGAACTAAATATTTTATTTTTATTTTTTGTATTATGAAGAAAGACTAAGTGATTGTATCCATTTGTTAATCATTTTTTTGGTCATGGAATTGTTAATTCTAGAGTGAAAAAATTAGTTTTCAAATATTAAGCTTAAGGGATGATATTAATGATTTTATATATTCTATCAAGCTCAACATTCAAAAGATATCTATATGAAGTAACACCGTGAACTTATGTTTACACTATCATGATGATACCATAACCACATTAAAGTTATCTCCATAATGTAACCACTGTGTCATCATAATAGTGTCATCGTGTAACACTATGGCTATATTTAGTTAATTATTTATGTTAATTTTTAATTAGTTAATGATAAACAAATAATTGTTTTCTTTTCCAAATGACATAATGATTATACTAGTTTGTAAATACTAATAAGAATTGAAAAGTGAAATATGAAGTATAAAAACAAGAAAAAGTCAAAGTGTGGATTTACTCTACATCTTAGATAACTTCTTGCCTTTATTGGTCTTTTTTGTTAATATATTTAACTCTATGTCATGGTATTTATACACATTATGGTATTGTAAAATTAAAATTGAAATTAAAGCTTAATTATGTATGAAGACCTATAGGATATATTGGATAGATATTACATTTTTATGAAAAAGAAAGATAGACTCTACAAATTGACCAAGCACCAATGAGGGTAGCAAAAACAAATCATACAATTTTTTTATTGTAACATTATAATGTTACAATAAATGGGTAGTTACAACACAAGAAAGAAATACATGTAACTAATCTTCAAGAGCTCCTGACTTCCACAACTAAAAAATGTGCTCTTCTTAGGAAGTTAAATCTATTTTTCACTTTTAATTCTAGGATGATAAGAACTTAAGTGAAGCTTGTTGATAGCATTTTGATACTTGATTAGAACAGAAATTAAGAGATATTAAGCTTTTACATCTAGTTTATTAAATCTAATATGATATAAATAAAATTCTCTTACCTTCTACATTAGACCACATCTGTGTTAAAACATTCTACTTGGCTATTTGGAAAATATGTTTAGAATTTTGCTACATCTCCTCCAAAGAGATATTCTATTTTCTTAATGATTGCATTTACTCAAAATACCAACCATGATCTCATAAATCATCAACAACTTCTTTAGATACTTTGTCTTGCCTTGAGATATGCAAGCTTTGAGTGTATGTATTAAATTGGCACAAGGCTTCTACTTCCAAAGATAATAAATCAAATTCACATAATAACATTGACTAAGGTATTTGCATCTTTACCTTTAACTCATTGAGAAGAAAATTTTTTATACTCTATTAATATCTTTTGGAAGTTTAGTAATGAGTCTAGGTCCTCAAACAACACATCCATACAATACAATAGGATAGATGATAGTATAAAAAAATTTGTTTTTTGACCTTCCTAGCCTAGAGTACTAAAACTTTGCATTTTTTTTTTTTGAAAGCATACAGATCCTTGAAACCTCCTACTATTCTTTCCTTGAAGTATTTCTCTTATATGCAATTTTTCATATAAATGAAGCCCAAATATTTAAAAGAATATACTATTTTCTTATTAATACCTTCAAAATGAAAGTTATAATAGGTATTTCTTATATCCAAGATCATCAATTTGGTTTTATCCACGTTCAATTGAAGACTAGATGAATAATAATAATTTTCTAAATTTTGCTATATATTTTACATACCTTTTGTAGTATTAAAGATTAAGGTAGAATCATCTACATATAAAAGAAGATTCACTACTTAGGATCCAATTTTGATAGCATAACTATCTTAGCTATTGCACAACCATTCCCATATCTCATCAATAAAGATATCAAAGAGAGTTGGAGAAAGTGGATAACCTTGCTTAAATTTGATTTTTCTCTAGAATTGAATTTTTGTCTAAATTGCTATATGTAATTTTAAAACTCACTTTCTCATATGATCTTTGAGTTGTTGTAATCAAATATGAAGGAAGGCTAATTTTATGCAAGTGTAACTATAATTTTGTATGAACCATGAAATCATATGCCTTTACAAAATTAATAAAATGAATAAAAATATTTTTAATAGGTATTTTTGCA
Source organism: Gnetum montanum (assembly GCA_015680685.1). Taxonomy (NCBI): domain Eukaryota; kingdom Viridiplantae; phylum Streptophyta; class Gnetopsida; order Gnetales; family Gnetaceae; genus Gnetum; species Gnetum montanum. The sequence continues at coordinate 417,272 of MNCI01015740.1, read as the reverse complement.
AAAATCCCTGCAATGTCTAAGAGTGATTAAGTGATCAATAATAGAGTAATTATGTCTAAAAACTACTTAACAACTTGTCCTAACCTAATTACCTCTGGCCCTAAAATTAATTCTCTTTTCTAGTAGAGTACCCAACAACTTAGCAAAAATATTACTCACAACAATTATTTGATAAGTATTCAAATTATTTTTATCCCTATTTTTATATAATAAGATAGTTTTACTAGTTTTCAAATATTGATCTAATCCTTCATCTATTTTTGAATTTAATTTGTATCAAATTTCTCTATGAATAGTAGGTTCTACCCACTTTAATAATTTCACATATAAATCATCTAAATCTACAGTGTTGCTAGGTGCTAGCTTTTTAATTCTCTTTGTAACTTCCTCAAGAGTAAATTGGAGAGATTCTTATTGAATAATGGTAGTATAATTATCATGTTATCCTATAAATAGATTATTGTAAAATAAGCAAATATCTTGAAAATAAAAATTAAATGATGAAGAGGCTATATGATGAAAACATTGTGAAAATTGTCTAGATTCTTATTTAATGGTGTAAGTAAAATATTCTTGTTTCTTTGTGAGAAATTTATTTTTCTTAATTCTAATCAATATTTATATTTCTTAACTAAACTTTGTCTATGAATCTTGTATTCATTTTTAATATTTTTTCTAGTCTACATGTAATCCTCATCAAAAACAAGTCTTTTGAGCACCTTGTTTTCATGAAGCACAACTTTCTTAGTTGTAACCAAAATTTGTTTGAGCTTCTTATCTGGTCTTTCAAGAGTTCATTTATTATGTGCTACATTCATATATTTTTCCTTGACTTCTGGGGTGACTTTGTATTAAATTATTTTTCTATTCTTAACTAATCTTCTTCAACTCTCAATTCCTTAATAAATTAAATATCTTGAAAAGAACATAAAAATAAATCAATACAAGAGTTACCTTGAGGTCCTATGAAGGTAAATGATGAAGGTTGAGAAAATCTAGCAAGGCCATTATAAATGAAAAGATTAAAAATTTTTGTTCATTCTAATAGTTTTGATACATCTTATTAATAGTACCATCTACAAAATGTCATGTCTAGTTGTGATCTTCAACAATGTCTAAATTGCTAATACTATGTTGCCACTAAATAATTTTTGTTTGCTATGAATCTATCCTTACATTAAAATATCTATAACTAAACATTGAGTCTTTTGCTAAAAATTCTACTATATCTATGCCTAAGAAATGAAAAGGATGATCATGAGACAACTCTATAGAATCATTCAACGTAGCATCTTTAAGGCCAAATTAGTTTATGGCAAGGAAAGCACAACCATGTTGACATAATATTTTTCATCAAACATATTATTTATGATAATCAATTTTTTCTAAAAGTATACAATTTTCAAGAGATTTCCTTACTAATATTGTAATGCTACCAACAGATCTACCTCTTCACCCTACTCTTGTATTTCTTGAAACAAATTTAATAAATACAAGAACTACAAAATCAACATCTTCCTAATTTTCAAAAAATATCAAAGCTATCAAAGAAGCTAATACTATTCAATAAAATAACTTTACTTGTAATTTCACTATCTATATTAAAAAATCCACATCTCAAAGGACCTATACTTTTTTTGAATAATTCTTGAAATACTCCTTATTTCTAATTACTACCATATTGCTAGCATTTAGATACACTTCAAAACTTTTTTCACAAGCTACCTTAACTTTTTCCATTATTTAATCCTCTCTACAAGTTCCTTTCAAGATCCTCATTTACTCAAATACTTTTTCCATTATTACTTCAAGTGGCTTTTGTGTCTCCAAATATGCTCTCTATCTTCTACATCATGAAACTTAATAATTACATCTCAGGGCCTTTCACATTGTTCACCTAGCATCCTAAAAAAATTATCAATGTTTAGAGAAGCTATATTCATATCATCTATATATATTTTTTAATTTTCTTAATCAAAGTTTCATTTATTTCATCCTTTGTCTCTAGGATACCTACAAATTGCAAATTTTTTCTTTACTTTTTTTTTTCATTGTGTCCTTTCAAAGCTTCACAATTAAAAATATCATCTTTTTTTTGTTTCTTTAAGATTATATTTATTTCAATTATCCTTTACCTTGGCTTTAAGTTCTACTAATTTCAATAAAATCTATTCATTATCCTTTAAAGTAACATTATGATTCTTTTTTCCTCAATCTTCGCTTCAAGGGTTTGTTCATGACATTTACCAAAAATGTCATTCTACTAACCATATGCTTTCATTATGCAATTGGGATTTCCTTGAGATTAGTTGTGGTTAGAGATTTTTTATGTACCTTGTGATGATGCCATGATAAAATTTTCAAACTTCTTGGGCAGAAGACTCAATCTCTTTGGCAAAAAATCCTCACTTATAAAATATCAAGCAATTCAAAATGCTTCTAATTATAACTTCCTACTACTATCTTAGATTAAATCAATCTTGAAACCCTCATGGTAGAAATCCTCAATGCTAAAACCCTCACTACCGAACCCCTTGTCACTGCAAATTAATGCTAAAGTCCTCACTACTAAAGCCTTTGATATCTTCAAAGCCCTTGTGAAACCCTCACCAAACCTACATAGTTAAACTATTAATAACAATTGTTATATAAGATAAATAAGAATATTCAAATTATATCTTACATAATATATAGTACTATCATGAACATGTATAATACACTCAAGCTATCACTGTGATACTCACATGTCTGTAGTACTGTTAAACTTGAAGTATGACATTAACATCTCAATTGAAATATTATTAGTTAAATTCCTACCTTTTCTAATGTGTGTGGAAATAATGGAGTAGCCTTGTGGTAGGAAACTCTTAGTTAGTGGATTATATCTACTTGTGAAGATGAAGATATGCTACCAAATCACATGGTGGGGTACTTTTGTTTAGTGGTTGAAAGACTAGTTCTCTTAACATGAGCTAGAATAAGTATGGAGATCCATTTAGGTTCCATGTTATTTTAATGATTATTTTCTCTTATAAAATTACATGGTCCTGAGTTTTTATGTATTATGTCACAAGGATATGTAGGCAACGTAGGCTTTGACCTTTGGCACAACTTCTTTCTTACTTTGTGTAGAAGGGATTTAGGACTAGATGTGTATAGTATAAAGGCATGTCATAGCTCTATCAATGATTGTTATCTTTTATGTGTTGGCTAGTGTTATTTGTGATTTTATCATGTGTGTATCACATTGGTACTATCACTTAGATGATTATTTGAGACATCCATGCTATGTTTCTAACCATTGAGCTAATGTGTAACATGTATGTTATGGGCGCTTGTTGTGCTCATTGATTCTTGAGTACACTAGGCAATAGTCCATCTTAAGTCTTCTTTGAAATAGTTAGTGATTTTAATAGTAATGGTGCTACTAAGTAATGCTTTCTAAAGCAATGTCATTACACTTGGTATTAGATCCAGGGTTTGGTTTAAGCGGAAGCCCTATTCAGGTATGTATGGAAGTAGCTACATGTGAAAAATAATATGCTAAAAAGAAATAATTCAATGACTAGTCTTCATCCTATCATGAATCTAATCATGAAGAAGAAGTTGATACAAGACAAGAAAGTGGAAGTTAAAGATATAGATGAGTCAACTAAAAGAATGCAAGAAATGTGAGATTAGTTACTACAATTAGATACTATAATTATATGTCATCTACCAGTGCTATAAATGGTTTGAATGATTCAACAATTAGTCAATTCTATGAAAGTTTCCTTCCTTTTGAAGTTGAACTTCAATGTCAAAGACAAACTTTCTTGAGCATAGAACTTTATATGATGTACCAAGGGAATGTTATTGGTAATTTATAAGATTATTAGAAAATGTTGAAACTATTATTAAAAGTTATATGAAGTAGCAAGGGAATGTTATTGGTAATGTTCCATTTATACCAAGAGAGTTATATGTGGCCAAGATGGTTTCATTGCATTATGGAATAAAATAAATTCTATTCTACCAGGTAATCATTATGAGAATTTAAGAAGGAGATCATGTAATGTGTTGAAACTGAAACAATGTATTAAATTCATGCTTGTTGTTGTAATGGAATGCTTCTCAATGTATGGCTCTATTTGTTTCTATTAATGTTGCAAGCAAGTCTTTTTGACTTGAATGTCTTGAGAACATAGTAACTAGGGATTACAATGTGACAATTTTGTGTTTCTATATTGTGGGAAAATAAAAGATTTTCATCAAAGGATTCTTTGCCAATGGTGTCTTAATGGATTAGTTCATGGTTTAAATAATTGATAGTGTTTTAAATTATTCTATTCATAGAATTTCATGTTTGAGGGAATGATTTCCATGTTATTAGTCCTAGGCAATAGTTAATATAGTATGTGGGTGATCATTCAAATTATATGATGCATGATTGCTATCTTGTTAATGTTTAAATAAAGAAGGATTTATGTGCTTTGGTGGGTGACTTGCAAGTGGTGAATAGTGGGATATGTCATAGTTCTCTTAGAAGAAAAGTGACTTTGGTGGATGAATCTCTATATTCATCATCTTCTTCTAGAATCCAACATCTTGTACAATTTTGAATTTGATGACATCTTCTCTATCAATTTGATAAGATGCTTTGGGTTTCCTACAAATATTATGTTAGATAATGACTCTTGTTTTATGAAATATTTTGATGATTATTTTCAATGTTGGATACTTTTTTGAGTATGATAATGAAGAATAAATGAGGGTTTTTAGGTCCATATAGCATGTGTTCTAAGGCTTAACCACCATGCTGGAATGTGGATGATCAAATCTTCTAGTAGGGTTGTTTGTGCTAAGAATGGTAAAATGTGGCCAATCGAGTGCTACCACTTCCTAGATGGGTTGAAGCATCACAAAGAGAAAGATAGAGAATAAGAAATAAAATGAGGGTAGAATGTACCTAGTCAAGTGCTACCAATTATTGGATAGATTGAAGCATTAGTAAGAGAGAGAAAGAGTAGGGCTATTTCTACCAAAAGGAGAGAGAGAGAGAGAGAGAGACTCTGTGTGTGTGTGTGTGTGTGTGTGTGTGTAAGGTTATTTGTGCCAAGAACAATACAATGTGGCCAATCAATGGCTACCACTTCCTAGATGAGTTGAAGCATCAATGTAAGAAAGAGAGAGTGTGTGTAGGATTATTTGTGTTAAGAGAGTATGAGTGAGTGAGAGTAGCATTATTTGTGCTACGAGAGAGAGAGAGAGAGAGAGAGTGTGTGTGTGTGTGTAGGGTTATTTGTGCCAAGAACAATACAATGTGGCCAATCAATGGCTACCACTTCCTAGATGAGTTGAAGCATCAATGTAAGAAAGAGAGAGTGTGTGTAGGATTATTTGTGTTAAGAGAGTATGAGTGAGTGAGAGTAGCATTATTTGTGCTATGAGAGAGAGAGAGAGAGAGAGTGTGTGTGTGTGTGTGTGTGAGTAGGGTTATTTGTGCCAAGAATAATACAATGTGGCCAATCAATGGCTACCACTTCCTAGATGAGTTGAAGCATCAATGTAAGAAAGAGAGAGAGTGTGTAGGATTATTTGTGTTAAGAGAGTATGAGTGAGTGAGAGTAGCATTATTTGTGCTACGAGAGAGAGAGAGAGAGAGAG
>MNCI01015740.1:374932-385197 GCA_015680685.1 Gnetum montanum | reverse complement strand
AGTTTTACCTCTCCAGAGATAGAATAATTTCCATGTGCCCGCAGTAGGAGCTCCAGAGTGAACAAATCTTTATTCGAGCAAATATTGTACCTGAGCACAAGTTTGTGTACAGCAATAAAGACGAACTGTTGGATAAACCTTGTAGTGCATGGAATAGGCTAAATAGGACTTTAATTATTGTTATTTATTTTTCATCATTTAAATTATTTATTAGTCAATTAAATCTCTCTCAACCCTTCTCTCATAGTTAAGTGCATTCAGTACAACCGCTTCGAGCACATGTGTTACACTTGGTAATCCCAGTAACGAATAGTGTTTGGTAATCCCAGAAGGTTGCATTAGCTTAGGGTGTGAACAGTAAGTGGGAATGGATACTAATGCTAGGTTAATCAAGACTTAGTTAGTTAAAGTTAGTTAATTAGTCTCTTCACCTTTTCCCTCATTAGCATAGGAGATAAATAAAAAAGATATAAAAATCATATACCTTAGACTTACTTAACCATACAACTGTGACAAATACAAGTAAGTCTGGGAAGACAATGAATGATGAACCTTAAGTGTTCCATAAGGCTTGTAGGCACTTAGTCTGTGGAGTTTGACCAGATTATGCGTGTAATGCTCGTATTCGTATGGTTGAGTGTAGAGGTACCTTGCCACTCATCAACAATAAAAACAAATATCATTTCTTAATCAAGTTATATGTTCAAACCTAGATGTATGCCTCCATTTTTGTGAGATAATTGTGGATGCTTCATCATGAAAGTTGTTTTTGAGTCCTCTTTTGTTGTTTGGATCTCTTCCTTGTCTTAGGTAGGTCTGCAAGTTCCTTGTTGATCTACTCATGAGAAAAGGTTAACTTTTGTACCTTAGACCTGAGGTCTAAGTTTTCCTTTTTAGGATTTAGACATTTATCATTAATTTTTTCTAATGTAATTTTTTAGTATGTAAAGTGTAACACCCCTATTAATTATCTATAAAATATCTTATAAATAACTAATAGAGATGCTACGAATTTCCAAGGATTTGAACTAAATTTTGATTTGCTAACTCAAAAAGAAGTAGCAAAATTAACATAAATTATTAATTAAAAATATTAATATAGTGGAGCAATACAACGTACTAAAATTTTAGATTAGTTGCATAAATAATTAAATAAAACTTTTTAAAATAAAAATAAAGATTTGTGTAGCCAAAAATGATGTTATCTAAAAATTTCACTAGTTGCATTATAAAATAGTGTGTAAAACAACGTTCCTAATGACACTTGTCTCACCTTAATAGGACATCTAGAAATAAAGTTATTTGTATTTTACATTTACTACATTAACTAATAAAATATTAATATATAATAAATAATATTAAAATTTTCTAGAATATATAAAGCATGTTGAAATGAAAAATGTTCCTTCCAATCTTACAACCATGATAGCATAGAAAAAAATTCATATCTATCATACTTTATTATTTATTCACAAAATAGTTACATGGTTAAAGTAGCCCAAAAGTGTACAAGGTTTCTATTTTACAAAAATACAAAATATATGGAGATTATTTATTAAGTTAAGAGGGTCTATCTTGTATAAACTTGATCCATGTTTCGTCTTATGTCCCTCTTCTGATGCTTCCTTATCTATTTTGGGATTTATCCATCAAAATGCAGGAGGTTACTTTATTTCCCTCTTCATGAAGCATAGATTTTATGGGCCAAAAGTTTTACGATATGAGCTCAATAAAGGTTTTCAATAAAATATGCAAGAATGTTTCAAAGTCCAAAAATGCCACAAATTTTTCTAAAACCTAAATAAAATACAAATATTCAAAGTAAATATACATATTTTAATTATTTAATCCTTTAGTGTTCAAGGACATCACAATTTATCCAGCAAATTCCAAAAAAATGTGTATTTTAATGAGGTATCTCCAAAGGCTAGGTCTTGATTATCCTCATTAACACCTCTTGGCATAACCTCACTACTATCATTGAATTAAGCTCGTGATCCCAAATAAGTTTCTCATGGCGGTAATAGCCTCACTACTAACATCTTCAATGGTTGTGGCACATGTATCATCATAAGGAGAGGTGTTGACTATGTCTCATCGTATATCACAAGACTCAAGTGCTTAGTGCCATGGTCTTGGCTAAATCTATAGCCTCACATAAACTTACAAATCAAAATCCAAAGTAGGAAATCCATCTAATAGCCCTTGTTGCCATAGGATGGATTCCACTAAAGAACACTCCACTATGGCATGTAGATGAGGGTATCTAAAAGATTTGTGGCTTCCACTACTGAGTGACATTGGTTACACAAATATTATTATTTTATTCCAAAGGTTCAAAAGGTTCCTAAAATGGCCAAAAACTCATAAAAAGCTCAAATTTCCCCAAAATTCTTGCAAAATCATGTTTATGTTATTAAAACATCCAAGGACAAGTTAGGCATAATTTCTGCAATTTTCAAAGCTCACCAAAAGACATAAAATGGAATGGACACAATTAATATATTATTTTTTATTTAAAAAATCCAAAAATCATAAAAATTTAGCTTTTGAATCTCAACATATAAATTAAAATTGTAGAAGAATAACAAAATACGAGGAAAGCTTACAAAATTTTCTTATATCTTCCTTTCCCACCTAATTCCCTTAGTTGATTTTTTCTTTACTTATCCTATCACACCTAAAACCCTTCTTCAAAATACAAAGAGATGTATCTAGGACTACTACCTATTTATAAAGAAAGAAAACAAAAGAAACTAAGCTCAAATTAACTTTAAAATGAAGAAGACAAAAAAATGTCTTTATGGGAAAATGTAACAAAATGCATTTTTACAAAATAACAACAATAAAACAAGCATTGGAAAAAAAAAAAGAGAAGCAAAGGAAAACAAGTGGTAGAAAAAAAGCTGGAGTGGAAGTGGGAAAACCCTCTTGCATAGGAAGAAGGAAGCATAACATACATTTATGCTTTACACACATCATATATCTACTTTATACATTTTGATGATGCATTTTACATGTGAACATGCTATTTGTAATGGCGTTGACCTTTTAATTTTGATTTTTAATTTTTAATTTTTTTTTCAAAATCATTTATTTATTAGTTTATTTTCCTAATTTCTCTTTTTCTTAATACCTTTGCATTCCAACACTCATGACATATCAATAGAAACTTCAGATCAAGTTTTGTTTCTTATCAAGTTTTCTACTAAATTATATGCTTAAATATCATCTAAACATGACTTTTCATGATCGCCTAGTTCAAATGCCCAAAAATTTACAGTATTTTAGCCAACTAGAAAATGTGATATCTTGGGAATTGTGACTTCGATTTTAGTAAACTAAGAGTCAAAATCAAGGTTTTTGAACATTCCAAACACATTGCCAAAGTAAAATTTTAGGTTAGACACCATCCTAGGCTACTTCTTTAACAAATCTTATTTATGTAGTATTTAATTATAATTAAAAATGAACTCCAAATCCTAGTTTAATGACAAAAGGTAATAAGGGATATGGTTTGGGTAGGGTCAAGGTTCATAATTACTCCATGAATAGAGTATTATACAAGCATATGTGTATAATGAAATAAAAGATATATAACTAGATATGCATAATAAAGCATAAACATGCATCAAGAAATAAATATGCATAGTCAAATACTTGTAAAGGCATGATAACTAACAAAAGAAAAACTTCCTAGGCTAATTGGATTTCAATATTTAATCATGAATTATAAAGTAGATCTATGATTAAGCTCCAACAATAGTAGAATAAAGCATATGAAACTTTAACAAAACATCCTAGCAAGTAGATTGCATTCACTTATATAGGAAACTAGTAACAACAATAACATTAATGATAGTAATGTAATCATATGTTTTAATCAAGATTATTTAAGCTAATTCATTGAAATGCATTTGATAGAATTAAAGAATAAATCATATGGATTAAATTAAATACTAAACCCTCCAATTCTTAAGCTGTGACACAAAGCCTTTTTCATTTTAATATAAAAATTTTGAAAGGAAATGACTTCTTTGCAAAGTGGATCATACCTTTGTTCAATTGTACCTTTAGATTCTCCAACTTCTTTTATGTCATAAATGTGATCGGTAATGAGAGCTATTGATATTTTGGTGTGTCAAAACCTTAAGGAAAATGAAGAAAATAGAATGTTATGGAATGTAATGTTTTGTAGAGCATGAATGAGAACTCAAGAAATAAGATCTATAAAGAGATGTCAAAGAGGAGACTACAAGAACTCAAGGGAGAATGGACAAGCATGGATAAAGATGAAGGCTACAAGTTAGATGAAGATGCTCCAAGGATTGGGATGAAGCTAAATCAGCAAGTGGAAGCCTCAGAAATCAAAGTTCAAAAGTAGAGAAGACGTCTCAAAGAAGTAGAAGATGTCTTGCCCAAAGTGAAGTACATTTAGAGAAGATGTCTTTTAAAAATAGGAGACATCTCTTTTAAAAGAAGACATCTCCTTAGAGAGATCTCCAATGAGACATCCCACTTTTAGAAGAGATGTCTCCCTAGAATTAAAGCCAATTTCAGAGAGACGTTCTAATCTTGAACAAGATATCTACATTAGTTGTTAAATAGCCATTTCATGAATTTCAAGGTATTTTCAAAAACTCCAAGGCTATAAAAAGACTTTAATTTCATGGGTATTATGCAAGTTTTATGTAGGAATTTTCACTATCAAAGCAATCATATTATCTTACACTTGTGTACTTCATTTGTAAAATCATTTACTTAATTGATTATGAAATTGTGCTTCAAATTACAAGGACCTATAATTTAAGTTATACTATTTCCTTGTGATTTTGTTTCTCTATTGTAGCCTTGCTAGGGTTGATGTGCTTTTTATGAGAAGACATCGTAATTAAGCTTGTCAAGATCCTACAAGATTAAGTGTTTATGCAACATCAAAATACTCTAGAGTGGAGCTCAATTTTGTAAAGGTTGTGGCATCCTTAAAATCATATTTTAAGCTTGTTGGGACCTTGTGGGATTAAGTGGTTTTGTAACAATGAAAATCTTTGAAGTGGAGCTTAGAGCTTATACAAGGTGTGGTACCCTTCAAACCATATTTTAGACAAACAAAGTTTGGACTGTGTAAGGAATCTACCCTTCAAGAGTGCACTACCCAAGTTTGGAAACCATGTTAAATTTGGGTGTGGTTTTTTGGCTAATTAATTTTTATTGGGAACCTTATTCATCCCCCCTTCTAAGTTCTTGATTATTAAGTGGTATTGGAGCCTAGTACTCTTCTATTCAAGATCAACTTTCAAAGAGTGAACTATGGAGGGACAACTTGCAAAAAGCCACCTATGTTTTATGGGTTTGACTTTGCCTATTAGAAGGCAAGGATGTAAGGCTTCTTCAAGTCTATGGTGTTTGAAGCATGGGAGTCCATCCTCAAAGGCTACACACTGCCTATCGATAATCCAAAAAATGTCATTAAGCCTCAGAGAAAATGGATAGGAGAAGAAAAATATAAGTTCATGTTTTATTCTAAAGCAAAAAATTATTTATATTATGCATTGAATAACTTTGAATTTGCTAGAATACTTGGATGTAAAACGGCCAAAGAAATTTGGAAAATCTTAGAAGCTACCTATGAGGGAACATTAATAGCTAAGAAATTCAAAATTTTAGTCCTAAAAAGTAAGTATGAAAAACTCAAAATGAAAAAAGGAAAAAAGATAAAAGATTACTTTTCTAGGGATAATGATTTAGTTCTAGCAGTTAGGGGTACTGGTAAGGATTTTCTTGAAAGCACTATCATAATAAAGATGATTTAAACACTTCAACTAAAACTTAGTCCGAAGGTCACAACCATGAAAAAAATTAGAGATTATTCAATTCTAAAATTCTAAGAGCTTCAAAGTGCTCTTACTACTTATAAAATGAACCTCATAAGTGAAGGGGCAATATAAGAAAACCCCATTGCTCTAAATTATACCTCCGAGAAAAATGAACTTGTTTAGCAAGATGAGGGTAGCAAAGAAGAAATAGCTCTTCTCTCAAAAAGGCTACAAAGGCTTAAGGCAAAAAGAATTAAGAGCTCTAATCAATAAAGACCTAATCAATTTAAAGATAAGGAAAGAGGTAAAAATGTTTCAAGTTTTAATTTTAATTCTTCTTCAATGGAATGTTAGGTTTTTGGTGGAAGAGGTCATGTGGCCTCTAAATGTCCTAGTAATGGTAGGTTGCAATGAAGGAATAGATGTTATATGGACCCGAAGAAGACCAACTTGTACACTAGCTAGGATGATGGAGAACAAGGTAAAGAAGAAGTAGATGAAGCTACAAAATATTCACATCTCATCTATATGGTCCTTACAAATGATGATGTTGACACCTTAGATGATGAATTTGAAAATGAAGAAGAAAGATATGAACTTTTGTGTAATGAACTCTTATCCTTTCAAAATATTTGTACAAAGTTGAGTAAACAACTAAAAATCAAAGATCAAAGTATTTCTTCATTAAATTCAAAGATTTTAGACTCAAAAGAAATATCAAACCTTAGGGTTGAGAATTGATGAGTGGTGAGGTACCCCTACACTCAACCATACGAAACAAGCATAGCATGCATGATCCGGTTGAACTCTGCAAACTAAATGCCTAAACGCCCCATGGAACACTTGGGGTTAATCATTCATTATCTTCCTAGACTTGTTATTATCATGATGTATGGTTAATTAAGTCCGAGGTATATGATTTTTTTGGTCTTTTATGATTTTATATCCTATGCTATGAGGTGAAGGGTTGAGAAAGCTAACTAACTCTAACTAAGGACTAAGTCTAAATTAACTAGTGTAAGCATCTGTTCCCACTTACCGTACACACCCTGAACTATGCAACTGTGGCTACCAAATGCTAATCATTACTAGGATCACCACAAATAACACACATGCTTGAAGTGGTCGTACTAAGGCACTTAACTAGCCTAAATGTGATGAGTAGCCAAGTCCTTGACTAGCCATACACATCCGTAGATGCTCGTAATCAAGTTGTACTCATCCTGGGTTCTAGGAGACAAGAGTGAGAGAGACTAATTACGATGAGTAGCCGATTCCTTGATTAGTCGTACACATTCATCAATGCTCGTAATCAAGTCATACTCATGCCACGCTAATGCATGTAATAAATAACAGGTAATAAATAACATGTAATAAAACCTATTCCATGCACTACAAGGTTTATCCACAAAGCTCGTCTTTATTGCCATACACAACTTGCGTTTAGGTACAAAGCTACTCGAATAAAGATCTGTTCACTTGGGGACTCCTACTGCAAGCACATGGAAAATATTCTATCTCTGGAGTGATCAAACTACCAGAGCTTTGCTACTTCTAGCCTAGGATGAGAAATGATGGGAGTGCCGCCTCTTATTTATAGATTTGGCGATGGACCGTGATATCGTGTATGCGATATCGCAGGGGACGACGCAATATCGCGTATGCGATATTGCATGGGATGCGATATCACGATGACCGCGATATCGTGGTGCATGTGATATCGTGTCTCATCATACCCCCATGACTAAATGAAAACTTGTCCTCAAGTTCCTTACAATAATATTAGGTAGGTATGGAATTATTGAGAGGAATGGAACTAATGGGATGACATGTAAACGGATCATTATTACAAAACTTGACAAAACTGGTGTTCATGACAACAAGGGTGAAAACTTTATTACAATGACATCAAGCCTTTGTTGGTAGCTAAGAAAGAGAGAGAGAAAGAAGTGTTGCTGCTACCAATGCTAAGCTTGCACCTTCGTTGTCCATCCATAAGCATGCCATCGATCTTGCGCCTTGCATAGCTACTTCAACGCTGCTCCATTCCAAGTGTTTGCTACAGATCCAACCCGTTGTTGTATGCCCACCATCTGCACACACAACACAATCATATATTAGCAAGGGTAATTGAATCATCATGTAATTGATACCTTTCTTTAGTGTAAACTCATTGGCTAGGTTGTGGTATGGCTAATATGGATCTGGGAATATATTTATGATGACTACCAAAGGTGTAGGGATTAGGAAGAAAATCAAAAATTTTGGGGCTAAGAGAAAATCAAAAAAATTGAGCCTTGTACCCCCATGACTAATTGCAAACCTCTGGTAGCATTAGAATGGAGAAACAAAAGGAGTAAGAAAGATAGATAAAAAGGGACAACTATGGCATCGATGAAATGGATGTTAAGATGGAAATGAATATAATAAAATTAATTACAAAATGTTAAGGCAAAGAATTTAACTAAGGTTCCAAATAGGAATGCCAATGGGTCCTTCCCAAAGTAGGCTCATGCCCTTAATGCCCTAACAAACCCACATTCGAAGAGTCCATAGGCTTCAGAAATGTCATTTGGAACAAAAGTTAAAGTCTTAACCACAAGAATGTACCAAAAAGAAAACAATGCATCAACAAAATATATACACTAATGATACAATCGAAAATGAGGTGAAGAATGGAGAGAAGGATGGAGAGAAGAAAATGGAATGGAATCCCAAGGACAAGGTGGTGTACAACACCTTCTGTGTTTGATGATTAATGTGACTTGGCAAATCTCATTCCAACTCCGACCTCAAACCAACCACATCTAGTAACTTTACATCAATGAATTCGGTTAAACCATCCACTTGGATAACAAGAATGCATCCACCAAGAGCCACCACCATTCCGATGAAACAAAGGAGAGAATGGGAAGCGAGAAGGGCCTAAGTTAGAGGGAACACTTTTGGTTCCATAACCAGTGTGTGTAGTGCACATTTATTCATCTAAGGGGTGTGCTTTGAATTCTCACTTGGTTTTTTTTTTTGTGTTTTGTGTTTTTATGCGTGAGAACCAAACCATGCAAATACTTGATTATTTTTATTGTCTCAGCTTCCTATAGTTGGGTAACATCGGAACAGCAAGAAAACTCAAGAAGAAACATTCAAGCATCCAAAAGAATGACCAACACAAAAGCATCAAGTTCCCTTGAAGTCACACCCTTTTCAATCCTTGAGTCCTTTCTTATTTTGAGAAATACCCAGTCACCGATTCGTTAAAGTTCTTATTAGAAGGGGACTGTACATTTCCAAGTCGAGAGAAACCATAGAAATTGGTGGATGGATGGATGAAGTGGTTTCATTGCCTACCATATCAAAAGAAACATACCTTAGAATCAACATTGTGACTTAAAGGTAAAAACCAAACATTAGCAACCAATATGAAAATAGTTCATACCATCATGAAGAACGCTTATTATGGGACAAACTTACATGGTGGAACACACACACACATAAAAATTGGAAAAGTATAATGATGTTGTAAAATAAAAACTGGAAAAGTTAAAGAAATTTGTAAAACAAAAATTTAAAAAGTTAAAGAAATTTGTAAAACAAAAATGTTGTAAAACAAAAATGTGTAAAACAAAAATCGAAAAAGAACTAAGGGCCCCATATGATTAGCATAGGTGGCCATCTCCCCCATGACTGAGTGGAAAGGGAGAGATCCAAAATAATGAGCGCCTGTTTAAGTTTCTTAAAAGTGTCCAACTTCTCCCAAATGATGATCTTAAATTAAGGGATGGAAGTTGGTGACGCTCATATTCTAATGTATCTATGCCTTCATTGTTGGCATGGGTTTCCCTAGTTCGTTTCATGCATATTTTTCTACTCCTTCTAGTAGCTGTCAACCATGGGGTGTCTACTACTTCTTGTGTGGTTGCTACACACAGGCATCCTTGGTTCAAAGTTTCTTGGGCACACTTGTTACATGGAGGCATTCCCTCCATGTCATCACTTAATGAATCACTGTTTGTGATGCATGGAAATTTCCTCTACTCGATCTTTCCACATATGTTTATCTTAAATATTTCCAAGGAAAGATCGTGGATCCTAAGGCATGCATCTACTGTGCTTAGCCATGCCCTTCCCATTATAATTAGGAAGTCCCCTTCATTTTTTTTCACTTCAATCACTAGAAAATTAGCTAGGTAAGACCAACCATACACAGTGGTGATGATGTCCTCTACCAATCCCAAGGGCATGGTGATAGACTGGTCTGCCAGCTCTAGTTGAATGTTGCTCTTCTTAAGTTGGGGTAGGTTCCAGGCATGGTACATCTCACGTGAAATTAAGTTAACTCCAGAACCTGAGTCAAGAAGAGCCCTATGTGGTTTATTTCTAGCAATCTACAAATAAATTAAGAGACTCCCAGGGTCAGTTAGTTTTCTGGGAAGGTGGCCCACCTTGATC
>MNCI01015740.1:309994-372069 GCA_015680685.1 Gnetum montanum | reverse complement strand
GAGGTATATGATTTTTTTGGTCTTTTATGATTTTATATCCTATGCTATGAGGTGAAGGGTTGAGAAATCTAACTAACTCTAACTAAGGACTAAGTCTAAATTAACTAGCATCAGCATCTATTCCCACTTACTGTACACACCCTGAACTATGCAACTGTGGCTACCAAACACTAATCGTTACTAGGATCACCACACGTAACGCACGTGCTCAAAGTGGTCGTACTGAGACACTTAACTAGCCTAAACGTGATGAGCAACTGATTCCTTGACTAGCTGTACACATCTGAAGATGCTCGTAATCAAGTCGTACTCATCTCATGTTCTAGGAGACAAGGGTGAGAGAGACTAATTGTGATGAGTAGTTGATTCTTTGATTATCCATACACATTCGTCAATGCTCGTAATCAAGTCGTACTCATGCCATGCTAATGCATGTAATAAATAACAGGTAATAAATAACATGTAATAAAACCTATTCCATGCATTGCAAGGTATATCCACAAAGCTCGTCTTTATTTCCATATACAACTTTCGTTCAAGTACAAAGCTACTCAAATAAAGATCTGTTCACTTGGGGACTCCTACTACGGGCACATGGAAAATATTCTATCTCTGGAGTGATCAAACTACTAGAGCTTCGCTACTTCTAGCCTAGGATGAGAAATGAGGGGAGTACCGCGTCTTATTTATAGATTTGACGGCGGACCGTGATATCGCGTACACGATATCCCAAGGGACGACGTGATATCATGACGGCTGTAATATCGTGTACACGATATCGCGGTGCATGCGATATTGCATCTCATCAAGAATAAGGAGATAACCAAGTCTTGTGAGCAGATAAAGGAAGAGCTTGCAAATGTAAAACTTGTAAATGAGAGGCTAGCTAAAGGAAAAGAATCCCTATTAATGGTTCTAGGACAAGGACAAAGTCCACATGATAAAAGTAGACTAGGATGTTGTACACAAGAAGAGGAATCTACATCAACTCCATCTCAACAAAAGGCTTCTCCAAAAAAAGAAGAATTAATGGGCACTACATCTCAACCAAGATCTACTCCAAGGTTTGATCACTTTAATCACTATAGAAATGTGAGATGTTATTATTATCATAAATTTGGGAGTAATAAATGGGAGTGTAATTTAAATTTTTATCATATGAATATCTGGTCGTATCATAATACTCCTTGATTTTACTAAAATGGACTAAGAAAGAAAATGTTATGGATAAAAAGGAATGG
Organism: Gnetum montanum; assembly: GCA_015680685.1. NCBI lineage: Eukaryota > Viridiplantae > Streptophyta > Gnetopsida > Gnetales > Gnetaceae > Gnetum > Gnetum montanum. The sequence continues at coordinate 370,828 of MNCI01015740.1, read as the reverse complement.
AGGACAACTCAAAAGGACAAGGGAGTTGAGGAAGAATGGAGAGTCAAAAGGAACAAACATGAGAATGAGGAGACTCTATCCAAAAAATTTGTGAGAGGAAGCTAGGCCTTGGAAATGAAGAATTTTGTGTGAGAAGAGAAACCTCAAAAGAGGAATCTCATTCTTTAGCAAACTAGACACCTTCATTATCTTCAGAAAGAAAGGTAAGTAGAGGTAACTCTTTAATTCATTATAAGCATCTTTTAAGACCATAATCCTTGGCATCCATCCTTGAGCCCCATCATGCCAAACCTTAACTTTCTGAGATGTCTTCCTGAAGATGTCTACTTTTAAAAGGAGACATCTCCATATAGACATCTACCTATTTTTTCTTTAGCACAACAAAGACATCTACTTTGAAAAGGAGATGTCTACATGAAGTTTTTAACATGAAGGAGACATCTACTTTTTCATTAAAAACCCTCGTTGAGCACTGTTATTTGAATCCAAACCCTCATTTCTTGTTCATTGTCAACAAAGACAACCATGAAGAGATGACTAGGGCACCATCAATGACAATGATTTGAGTATCTATGCCCCACAAGAAGCTTGAAATTTCAAGGGCATTTCCTAAGAAGAGGTCAAGGGAAGGTTCCACTAGTGATCCAAGCACCTACCCCCCTCCCCCCAAGTTCAAGTTTCTCAACACCTGACACTAATTTGAGGTAACTCAAACCATTAACATTACTTCTAAGCATTCTTTGTTCTTTCCTTTGCATAGACAACAAGCATTGATGAGTTACTTCCAAGTTTTGAATTAGATGACTTTCATTTTCATGGATTTTTATGTGCCTAAAGTGCTTATTAAAAAGTTTTATTGTAATATTGTAATTACCAATGCTACTATTGGGGAATTTACATCTATGATTATGGGTTTAGTGATTGATGTATCTTTCCAAGTGGTAAATGCACTTTTGGGGATTTCTAGTGTTGATGTATTTTGGGTTGCCATTCATTTTATGAATGATATTTTTATGAATGGCATAATTCCCATCACACATGATGAGTTCTATGATGCCTTGTTTGGGGAGTCAGTGTTTTTTGATAGAGGAAGAATTTATAGGAATAGGATGTCTCCAAATGCTTCCATCTTATCCCTTATTATTCTATACAACATTATCATAAAAGGAGAAAGCTATAACTATCTACTACAACTCTAAGCTTTTGTTCTCTACTGCCTACTTACAAGATAGCCACTAGATTTGGGACATACTCTTTATCATGACATGTTGACCATGTTTACTAAAGAGAGGATCTTTGGGCATCATCACCTCATCAATTTATTGATTCCTCATAGAGGCATGTCCAATTCTAATATGCCTTTACTCAAAGGCAAGAGCAGCCTTGGGGAGTATGCATAGAAGAGGAGCTCCTCCCATTTAGATGAAGTAGGACCCAACACCAAGCCACCTCCATCCTAGAAGTAGAGATCAACTTCATCATCCAAGGCATCTCCTTAGTTAAGAAGGTCTGATCTACTAGTGGATAGGTGATATCTTTCCTAAAGAATCTATTTTGGCCATTTTCTCATACTTTATAAATGATTGTTAGAAATTTCTCTTACTTGCATAAAGGAAATTATGTTGTTGAAGTACCTCTTCCTCCTAATGGGTAGCAATTTGAGAAGATCATCACTCCTCCCATTTTCAATAGTAAGGAGGACCTTCCTACCCCACACAGACATTCAATGGCAATTGGACCTTCCCAGGTCTATGACATAGGAAATGAGTCTGATTTAGAGGAGCCTAATGCACCACCAACACAAGTCCAAGGGGAGCATCCTGATCCCCTATAGCCTAGCATCAATTCTCATCATCAGAGAGCATCTTTAGGACTTCATCCTAATGAAGTCTTGATGATGCTATCACATATCAAAGGAAGGGAGCTTCCTCATCCTTAGCAAGCTCTAGCATAACTAGATCACCTAGCTTCATCTTGATTTCAAGTAAAGCCTCATCCACGTAGAGCTTCTATTCAACTATCCTCTTCAAATGATGATGATGAGCAACATGTAACCAACAACAACACTAGAAATGATGATAAGGAGGAGGAGATGTATAGACCTTCTAGAGTTGCACCTGATGCAAATGATGAGTCTAATGATGTGACCAAGGTTAGTGACTAGAATCCTTAAGTGCTCTCTCTCTCCTTTTTGCTAATGTCCAAAAAGGAAAAGACAACTTAATGATGTAAAAATATGTTATTTTTATTATGGATTTGCACATATGTGATTTTTGTACATGTTGAGGATATATCCGTAGTTGTATTATATGGACAAGTTGTGGACAGGTTATATGGATAGTTATGAATAGATGATGCTTTTCCTAATTATATATTTGTACATTTTTGTGGAGACAAGCTTTTGTCTTTCGATTTCATATGATCTCTACCATGTGCCTTGAGCTTTAGAGCCATTCTTCTATTTGTAACCTTGGCTACCACCAGAATTTATACATATTAATATTTTTATTGATTATCATTATTATTTATTAGTTTATCAACTCATCCATTTTCTTATGTTTTGGACATCACCAAAAAGGGGAAGATTGTTGACCTTTTGATATGTCAAAACCTTAAGGAAAATGGATAACATAGAATGTTGTGGAATGTAATGTTTTGTAGAGCATGAATGAGCACTCAAGAAATGAGATCTACAAAGAGATGTCAAAGAGTAAACTACAAGGACTCAAGGGAGCATGGACAAGCATGGATAAATATGAAAGCTACAAGTCAGATGAAGATGCTCCAAGGAATGGGAAGAAGCTAAATTAGCAAGTGGAAGCCTCAGGAACCAAAGTTCAAAGTAGAGAAGACATCTCAAGGAAGCAAAAGATGTCTTTCCCTAAGTGGAGTACATTTGGAGAAGGCATCTTCCAAAAATAGGAAATGTCTCCTTTCAAAAGAATATGTCTCCATAGAGACATCTCCCATGAAACATCCCACTTTCAAAAGAGACTTCTTCGTAGAATTGAAGTCAATTTTAGAAAGATGTCCCAACCTCGAAAGAGACATCTACACTAGTCATTAGATAGTTGTTGCATGAATTGTTACTATCAAAGGTATTTTTGAAAACGTCAAGGCTATAAGAAGACTTCAATTTCTTAGATATTATGAAAGTTTTGTGCATGAATTGTTACTATCAAAGGAATCATTGTATATTGTACTTGTTTACTTCATTTGTAAAATCATTTGCTTGATTAATTGTAGAATTATGCTTCAAAGTACAAGGACCTATAATTTAAGTTACACTTTTTCCTTATGATTTTTTTCTCTCTTGTAGCCCTACTGGGGTTGATGTGTTTCTTGCAAGAAGGCATCATAATTGAGCTTGTTGGGATCATGTGATATTGAGTGTTTGTGCAGCATCAAAATACTATGGAGTGGAGCTCAATTTTATAAAGGTTGTGGGATCCTTGAAACCAAATTCTAAGCTTGTTAGGACCTTATGAGGTTAAGTGGTTTCATAGCAATGAAACACTTTGGAGTAGAGCTTAGAGCTTGTACAAGGTGTGATACCCTTCAAATTACATTTCAGAAAAACAAAGTCTAGAGATATGCAAGGAATATAACCTCTGATTGTCGACTACCCAAGTTGCAAAACCATGTTAAATTTGGTTATGATTTTTTTTTTGTTTTTGATTAATTTTTATTGGGAAACTTATTTATCCCCCCTGCCCCACCCCCATCTATGTTCTCAATCATCAAGATCTTCATGTATAAGAGTCATGCAAAGCAAGTATGAACTTGATGAAGTTATCATTAATTTCTTCTTTATTGTATTCATCATCCCAACTAGTGTTGAATTTTTTGTTTTCTTTTCTTCTCTAATGTTCTTCTATTTTAGTAACCTATTTGCACTAGGATATTTCAAGGCCACATGGCCTTTTCCATCATACACCCAACATTTTATAGAAAAAGCATTAAAATTTGAATTTTAAAAGGTCTTATCTTTTTCTCACCTTTACTGCTTGATTGATTGAAGTTCTATCCTTTTCGTGCTAGAAGCCTTTTTACTCTTCCTAACAAAAGAGTCAATTCATCATTACTATTTTCTTCATAATCGGATGACACTTTATCTTTTATGGAATTTTTAAGGGCTATAGGCTTCTCCTTGATGGAACCTTTAATTATGAGATTCATCTCATATGCTATAAGTGCACTTTGTAGCTCTTCAAACTTTAAGAAAAAAAAATCCTTAATTTCTTCCATGGTAATAATTTTAGGTCTAAATTCAAGCTGCAAGGTTCTTATCATTTTGATGATAACTTCACTTGCAAGTAGAACCTTCCTAGTGCCTCTGATGACTACTACTATATCATTAGCTCTCAAAAAATAATTCCTAATTCTTTCCCCTTCCTTCATTTTGAGCTTATCATAGTTACTTTGCAAAACTAAGAGTTTTGATTATTTTACTATAGAGATTCCTTCATATGTAACTTTTAGCACATTCCAAATTTTTTTGGTAGATTTGCATCTAGCTATTCTATTGAACTTAGGTTTACTAAAAGCACAATAAAGACAATTTCTAGCTTTATATTCAAACATAAATTTGCTCTTATCAATGTCAAACCACTCATCTCTTAGCTTGGGAGTGATAATAGTTTTCCCTGAGCTTGTCTTCCTAATCAAGACTAGATGAAAGTAATCTTCCAAGATAGATTACAAAACTTCAAACTTAATCGATTCAAAGAATTCTTACATTTCAGCTTTCCAGTATGCAAAATTAATTCCATTGAAAATTGATGGCTTATTGTAGGATGATCCCTTCATTGTTCACTCTTGAATTATTACACTCATACCAAAAGTACCAATGCTCTAATACTACTTGAAGATTGAGAACTTAGAAAGAGGATGAATATGTTTATACAAATAATAGCCAATTTTACATGGTTTCAGCTTGAGTACTTCCACACTTAGAGGGTAGAATTTATACATACTTATCAAATTTTTTTCATAAGAAATGTGGTTTCAAGGACCATTCTTTCATAGAAAAATGTGTTTTTAAGAACACCATAACCTTTACAAGTCAAGCTTTCAAGCTCAACAAGGAATGTTTTCTCTCTAGAAACCCATCCAACCCCTTAGGGTTCCTACAAGTTATCAAGCTTTACAAAGGATGTCTTCCCTCAAGAAGTTCATCCAATTCAAAAAGGGCTTTCATCAAAAATGGAAAGAAAAATTAAGAAATAATTGAGTTAACACATTTGATTCCTTACTTTAAAGAACAATTCAATTACAAAACAAAAGATAGAAGATAAAAGATAGAGAATTGAGGATCAAATGAATGCAATATGCTTGTTTAGTTTCTTATCAAAATATTATTTTCTTCTTTTAAGTGTGTCCTTTCTTTATAGCCTTATTTACTTCATTTTCCCATTGGAATCCTTATAATGGCTAGAAATGGCTAGTTGAGACGTCTTCTATGCGACATGAAACATCTTACTAATTTTGTTAGCTAACAGGGGAGATGTCATGTTTTGGCTCATGATATCTTGAAAAGGAAGGAGACATCTCCCTAGTAAGCAAGACCTCTTAGAGTAGATTTCTGATGAGTGGTGAGGTACCCCTACACTCAACCATATGAATACAAGCATGTATGCACGATCTAGTCAAACTCTGCAAATGAACTAGTTGTGGTATCTAGATAGTTACACGTTGATCATAGTCTGTTGTCTTCTCACTTGGACTAGTATTTGCTTTGTCACATATGGTTTAGTCCAGAGTGAGGTGAATGATGGAATCCTAACTAATGCTACTCCTAGAGACGATGGAAAATAATCTTGACTTAAGCTAATAGGTAATAAAAAGTGAAATCTAAAATAGACTAAGTGCGATGAGCATCCATCCTTAATCATCCATGCACATCTTAGACCTCATGTACTACTTATGGAATTACCAAGTGCACATTACTTGAGCACTCCTAAATTCGCTACTAGGTTACCAAGTAGTTACACTTAAATGTTCATGATTGAGTCATACTCATTTGGCATTTAATAATAGGAATAGTAAATGATGATAAAGAAACATTAACAAAGAAAACAATAAATAATAATTAACAATTGAAGTAATTAAAGGCTAAGTGAATGCTACAATGATGTAGTAATCTCAATTTTTATTGTTGATCATGTGCATGTCCAAGTACGTCACACTCGAATAAAGGTTCTGTACAATTACAATCATCAAACTATGGGCATGCATTGGGGAAAGAATGAAAACTAACTAAAAAATGATAAAAAGACTCTACCTAAGAATTACCAACTTCCCTTTCCTATGTGCCTGAATGTTGTGTTTTTGAGCCTACATAGGAATCATGATATTGTGTATTTGGTATTGTTATCTAGGCTGTAATATCACATATCCAATATCAAGGATCCAATATCGGAGCCTGGCAAACCACGATTCATCATACCCGCACGACTGAAAATCAACTCAGCCTTGAGTCAGAAAAAATAAGAACGAGTTCAATTGATTACATAGTGGATAGGTATGGGATTATTGACTAACTAGGAATTACTCATGCCACAATGTGGGTTTGAATGAAACAAAATTGGGACATAGACACAAAATTATAAAAAGAAAAATTTTTTGGAACTCATGTGATTCCTGATGGTGATAGCTCCTCCATGGGTCTCTTCCCCTTATCTTGTGCTCTAGGTTTTGGAAATGGATGTCTCTAAAGGAGTGCCTGGAGCTTTTCTTCTTTGCTTTAGGGATCCTGTGCCATCTATGCTAATGCTCCAATGTTTGATGGAGTTAGCATCTCCCATGGGCATGGCAATTGTGGGAACATCTGATTGGCCTTGACATACCAAGTTATAAATAGCTGTCATTCCTCTTCATAGGCTCTAGCTTTGTCTTTGCATTCTTGGTAGTCCATGAGCCATCGAGCCAAATCTACCATGACATCCTTTTATCCTTGGTAGCTGGTCTTGACCACCTCTAATTTAGAATTTGCTACTTCTAATCTCTGCAATGTCTTCTTGTGTTCAGCAAATTCTGTTTCATATTTAGTGTAGGTGGTTGCTACCTGCTTCTCCAATTCTGTTCTTGGGGGTCCTGCTATCAACATGGTTAAGTTGGCATACCGCAGGTTTGCTAACTCCATGTAGTTTGTGAGATCTTATATTTGCACATCCTGGCTTTTTAGTTTTGCCTAGTGGGCTAAGGCATAAGTATCCAATATGGCCTACCAATCAATATTCTGAGCACTGAGAGTGTTAATGTGGGCTTTGGCTATATGGATTTCTTTTTCAATAACCTATTTGTACATCCCCACTTGATCTATAAAGTGCTCCATGAGCTTCTCATGTCACTTGGCCTCATTCTACCATGTGCTTATTTCAATTGTTGTCTTCTAACGGATCATGCGTACCTCCTCCATTGAGAGGGTTCTATTTTCTTTGGCCAAGCGATTCATATCCTGGTTGACCCTTATTAATTATTCTCATAATTACTAAAGCTTTTCTTTGAGAACATTCTTTTATTTTTCTATTGTGGTCAACCAAAGATTTTCGATGGTGAGGTGTTTATTTTCTTCTTGTAAGGTCTTGAGTGCTTTGGCATGTGCATATGTTTAAGCTTGTGCCTTGGAAGCATTCCAATTAGCCTTCTCTTTTTCCTCCACTTCTCATTTATTCTTTTCCAACAATTTAGTTAGTTTCTCTATCTAAAAGAATTCTAACTAGTTTGTAGGAATGAATTGGGACAAATCCTGCTATGCAACTTGTAAGGTGACAAGCTTTACTTGGAGTCTTTTGTTCAACCCTAACCTCTTCCATGACCAACTTTGCTTTGGTAGAAATGAGGTCTAGCTATGTTTTTGTGACATCTTGAGGGATGTAAAATAAGGACGTCATGACTTGTCCTATCTATAGTAACCTATCTAGAGAATCCTCATGATCCGTAGGAGTCATTGAGGGACTAGCCAAGGTTTGAGCATCACGTGCTCTTGTAAAATCTACCAGTGGCATAACAAGGATATTAAATGATTCTTTTATATGGTCTATGAACACTATTGATGCTCCTACTACATCTTAGTGTGGCATGACCACTACTGTGGCTCCTTCAGTAATTTCTAGTTACACTTGAAAGGATGCAGTGTTTCTAGATATCTGTTGTGATTAGTGTAATTCCCCTCCTCCTATTTGTATGGACACCTCACCCTATGCATGATCAATTGAGACTATGGATCATACGACATCATTAATGATCCTGAAGAGATTGGCTCCATCACAGCTTCCCTAACTAGCTGATTCAATGATGGCCCTAAGATGGCTCATCGATGGTCAATAGTCCTATGGTGGTGGTGGTAGTTGGTCTTGATAGCCTATAGGTTGTGTGCTAGGCCCCACTTCCTATTATTGACTGGGCCTTATGCCTGGAAGTTGGCTAGGCCTTGCAATTTAAGGTGTAGTGGGCCCCACCATCTATTCTTGCTCAAGCTCTAGTGTCTCACTAGCACTTTTTCTTGGGGCTAGTGGATTCAGTAATTTAGCAAATGAATCTTTTTGAGCCTTTCTAGGGATGTCATTGGTGTACCCTAAAATTTCAACATGTCAGTACAGCTTTCGGATTAGGTAGGGAAAAGTCAATGCAAACTTCCCTATCTTACATTCTTCAAACTACCTTAAAATTTCTATGAGATATAAATGGGGTAGGTTGGCATCAACCTTGCCCATCAAGATAGTAGTTCCTCTTGTCACATAGCTAGAAATTTTATTCAATCCTTTTGTTGGGAAAATATGATATGTGCCAATTTTTAGGTAGATCCTCTCTTCAAGTGTCAGCTCTCCATATGCTTTATCTTCCTTGTCGTACATCCTTTTTAACCATATTTTATGTGCATTTGCATCAGAGCGAGTGGATAGGTGAGCAACTTTGGGCCCTATATTCCAAGATTCAAAACTTTTAAATGGCCTTAGTAGAGAAATCAATAGAAATCCAACCAATATCAATGGTGTTTTCTTCTTCCTTGTTGTGCCAAAATTGATACGTCTCCCCCAAGTACCAATCACCACTCTCAGAGAGAATAGGCCATAGTGGAGACCCTTTAAGTTGGTATATGACTACCTTAGGGGAAAATTCAATGAAAGGTCCAAAATTGAGTTCCACAATCACAACTGCCAATGTGAACCTTTCATAGATTGCTTAAACACATTCTGGAGACAACATGAGATGTTGTCCCTATTCAGGTGCCCTGATGTCTCCGCCTATGGCATGCCCTGATTATGTAGTGATAGGAGGTTCTTGATGAATGTTGAATGATTATGCCTCTTGCTCTATGTGTTTTTCAAGAGGTTCTTGGCCTCTGCCTCTCCTTGGTCGTTTGGATGCACCCTAAGAGGGTCCTCCTTGCTATCCTCTTTTAGGGGCCATCTGTAATCACACNCCTAAGAGGGTCCTCCTTGCTATCCTCTTTTAGGGGCCATCTGTAATCACATAGGACTGATTATTAGTAAGGCTATTTACAAAATTAGATTAATAGCTTACCCCTTACCCTTAATAGATTCATTTCTTGCTTAGTTTGATTTAGAGTTAGATATTTTCCTAAAAATTCCCCTAGAATTTTTGATATTGGGCCTAATTTGATTAGGTGGCTCTAAAAAAATAATTGTCAAGTTCTGGGTGAAGAAATAAAATTAATTTGGCAAACATTTTTAGCATTTTTGAGGTCACTTACCCTTAATAATATCTTTCGAGTAATGATGAATTTCGAAAAAAACTCCCCTTTCATGAATAGTAAAAAATGACATTGACATGCGTAGGGGGGGTCCATATATATAGTTTTTATAGATGCAATATTTCATACCCGATAGCGTGGACCCAATATCAGGTACCTAATATCATGTCCCTTTGAAAATAGGGTACTTGTAAAAATTGATGAATTTTTGAATTTCCAAGGGAAAATGAGGGGTTTAAGGTTAATTTGAAAGATCTAGGATAACATTGAAAAGACCAAAAGGCACCAGAAGTGTAATGAAGTGTAATTTTATAATGAAGTTTGTGAATAGGGTAAGGAAAAAGGACATGTAGTGGTGCATAGGAATGTTTGAATTAAAGTGGTGAGAAAGGGAAAAAATAATTTTAGCAATGCAATACTTGGAGGGTGTAAGATGATGTGATGATGTGCAAAGAGTGCAAATTACAAAAGTTACGCAAGCAGATCCTCCCCAAAGTAGGTTTCTACCTATCATGCCCTTAGGTAACCACACCTGAAAATGTTCGTATGTACTAAAAGGGCTAAATGCAATCCACACTAGTTCCATAAAACACAGACATGTAGTAGATACCATCATGATGAGGTATGAATTTTATGCTACACAAGACACAAGTCAAAAATACATGAACAACGAGATGAGATGAATCATAGAAGGGATTGCAAAGATTGGGACATGAGCTAACTAACCCTGGGCACAATGGATCCTGTGTGTAGGGCATGATTAATGTGTCATTAGCCCATTGCTCCAAGATCAAGACCAATTCCATGCCTCTGATCAGTGACATCACATTGTTTCATCCAATGATGGACAACCATAAGAGCACCATGATAGCAAGGTGTACAATCATTTGGCATTTTGTCCAAGGGAGGAGTGATTTGAAATTTCTTTGTGGCACGTTCTTCTTTGGTCCTTTCTTTGGTGTTTTCTCTTCTTCTTTTTTTCTTTTCTTCTTCTAGCTACTTTGGCACTTTGTCCTTTCCAACAGTTAACCGAAGAAGCCACCAACCTTCAAGCATGGATGCATGTCTTTCCAGTGGAACCCCCAAAATAGCATTGAGTTTCTTTATTTATTATCTTTATTACTCTTACTCCCATTTTTCATTAGATCTACAAGGATCTTAGTACAACCAGGCTATATGATAGCACCTACAGATGTCACCGAAGAGAATCCATAAGTCCCCTTGATGTCACACCCTAGCCATTCCAGCTTAGTCCATCATTTTTTGCTCTGGGCATAATGAGCACAAAGTTACTTTAAGAATATCATCATGCCCAAAGTAGAACCTCTTATTAATAGAATGGGTGGGTGGATGTTGTGGGCTTACTATCCAAAGAATTAGTCACTTGAGAATTGATAGCATAGAACAACACCTCAATCGACAAATCACATGAGTATTTTATTCACCAATGAGATTACCCTCAAAAAGATAAAACAACAAATTAGAAATGAAAAACTAGAAAAAAATTATAAAATCAATAAAAAGGAAAAACATTTACTAATTCTACTTATTAGAATGGAGGATATCCCTCATAACTAAACTTTTGAACATGACTAGAATTAAGAAATGAAAAATGCAGATCCATGCATCTGGGAAATATTAGAGTCTGATCATATCCAAACCACTAGGTGTCTTTTGATGTGGTGGCTAGAATGTACCCAACTTGGGATTCACACACTTGATTAAAGTTGGCATAGTGGGGCAAATTATAAGATGTGGTTATGTGATAAGGAGTTGACCCACTATGGCACCCATGATTGTAAAATGATATGCAAGGATCAATATGTCTCCCTGCATGGTTATATTCATTAGGCCGCATGGTTGTTGGAGTGTTAATTGATGGCCTTGATAAGGTAATAAGAGGTGTTGAGTTCAAGAGAGAAGATGCATCATAGCACTAGACTTGTGCTGAGTTGGTGGATGTAGTGATTTTAGAACTATGCTATCTCTTTCTTTGGTCATGTCTAAAGAAATGATGCTTCTGATGTTGTGGAGGACCTCCACTTTTGTTGACAGTAGCAACACAAGTAACATCCGTGGATTGGTGCTATGGTGCAAAGCCTTCTAGCACAACTGGTGGTGATGTAGAAGGAGATGAATGATGAGAATATGAAGAGCAAGGAGAACTGCAAGGAACATGAGGTGGTGAATTTTTTGGAGAGGACATGGGTCAATAGTACTCAAGAGAATGATAACGATGTGGTGAAATAGAGGGTGTTGACATAGTTGGGGAAACAAGATGCTGAACATAATAAGTACTTGGGTTCAGATGATATGAAGGGTGTGACCAGTGTGATGGTGGCCTCCCCAATGACTAGGGTTTTTGCCACTATGGTTGAACCCAATATTTCTATACGAAATCTATATGTAACATTCTTTCCCAATGCTCATGTAAATATGACAAGATTAGGCATTGAAATTTGGGATGATCATATAGGAAAGCATCACATTGATACGAGTGATTTGCATTTGAGCCCTTATCCTTATTTTCTTCAACCCTTCTTTTTGATTGTTGTGTGGTGTCCCATCCTATTTCTCGGATTGGCATGGTTCCACCTCTAATAATGTTGGTATATTCTCTACATTTTTCATGTGTCCATTCTGTTATCTTAATAATCTTTGCCTCAATTTAATCTAGTGATTGTACTATTGGGNTCTTAATAATCTTTGCCTCAATTTAATCTAGTGATTGTACTATTGGAAAAGATGATTTCACCTCCTTGGGGTGAGTTGATTCCTCCTCTTCATGATTATGGACCTTTGCTATTTTGAGATTTTGGTCCTATTAAGGTCTTTCAACATTCTTCCATTTAGCTATTTATCCTTCTTCTTTTGCTACACTCTTAATAAGCTCTTAGAATTTGTGGGTTCATAGTTCATATAGTTGACATGGGGCATACATCCCTCGGGTCTCCCTTATTTCATTATGAAGCCCATCCATTTTGTGATACATTAGCCTTTCCTTGGAGAACCCATGGCCTAAGCAATTTTTTAACAATGAATAGTATCTTTCTAAGGCCATGTCCAAGGGTTCATGTTGCCCTTGTTTCCACTCTTGGATTTGTCTCCTCAAGGCTGACACTCTTGCATAGGTTTGATATCTTTCATTGAAGAGTTCTACCATTGTCGGCCAACTGTAAATTGATTTTGGCTTTAAGGACCTATACCATACTTTTTCTTGGCCAACGAGTGTCATAGGAAAAAGCTTAAGTCTTTTCCATCCATTATCAATGCTTCTCCATGCATAGGAGTCATAGAATGCCTATAAATGATATTGCAGATCTAAATAATAGCCTCCTGAAAACTTGGGAAAGTTATTTAAGTCAAGCCTAGGTAGATAGCTTTCCTTGCGATGCTTACAAGATATTTGAACAACTTCTTGTATATGAATTAAGCTCTTAGTGGCCAGTAGGGGTTCATTGTCACTAGGTAGGATATGAATTTATGAGTTGGGATGATGTTGTCTTCATTCATGTTGGCATTCCTAACTTTTCCCATGGGCTCAATTTTTATTTCTATGCAAACCCCTTGAGAGATGATGATCCATGTCACAACTTAACGTCAAAGGAGTAAAGGAAGAGAAAGAATTGGAAGACTCATCATGAATTTTGTAAGTTTCCAAATCATCCCTAGATAAATTCTTGTTAACCATTGAGAAGGTCCTAGGACTTATGGGCCTTCTTGTTCTATGGAATATCCCATCCTTATTAGAGGTTTCAAAGTTGGATGACAAGATTCCTTGAGTACCATTAGGATGCTCATGAACATAGGAGACTCTTGCATAAGATTGAGTACTTGAAACTTCATCTTCATCATTGTATATTTTGTTGGTTCTCCAATGAATTGCATCACTAGTTGTTGTGTTATTATAGTCTTATGAGAGAGACATTGTTATGAATTGTGTGTGACTTATTTTCAATTACTTTCTTTCTAAAAGATATATTTTCAAGGCTTCATTACAGTGATCTTGAATGATGTAACTAATCTAAATAACTAGCATCATCCTAGATAATGGTGCTAATGATGAGTGGTGAGGTACCCCTACACTCAACTATATGATTACAAGCGTGTATGCATGATCCAGTCGAACTCCACAAACGAACTAGTTGTATTATCTAGATAGTTACACATTGATCGTAGTCCGTTGTCTTCCCACCTAGACTAGTATTTTTTTTGTCATGTATGGTTTAGTCCAGAGTGAGGTGAATGATGAGATTCTAACTAATGGTACTCCTAGAGACAATGGAAAATAATCTTGACTTAAGCTAATAGGCAATAAAAAGTGAAATCTAAACTATCCTAAGTGTGATGAGCATCTATCCTTAATCATCCATGCGCATCTTAGACCTTGTGTACTACTTCTGGAATTACCAAGCGTACATTACTTAAGCACTCCTAGATACGCTATTGGGTTACTGAGTAGTTACACTTAAGTGTTCGTGATTGAGTCGTACTCATTTTACATTTAACAATATGAATAGTAAATGATGATAAAGAAACATTAACAGAGAAGACAATAAATAATAATTAACAATTGAAGTAATTAAAGGCTAAGTGAATGCTACAATGATGGAGTAATCTTGATCTTTATTGCCGATCATGTGCATGTCCAAGTACATCACACTCGAATAAAGGTTTCATACAATTACAATCATCACACTATGGGCATGCACTGGGGAAAGAATCAACATTGACTAAAAAATTACAAAAAGGCTCTATCCTAAGAATTACCAACTTCCCCTTTCCTATGCACCCAAATGTTGTATTTATAGGCCTGCATAAGAATCATGATATTTTGTATTTGATATCATTATGTAGGCTACAATATTGCATACCCGATATCAAGGATCTGATATCGGAGCTTGGCAAACCACAATTCATCAATTTCTTATCCCAAGATAAGACATATTAGCTCTAGAGGAGATGTCTCCTATTTATGGAAGATATATTGCAAGAGACCAGCCCTTCTTGGTAGAGTCTTCTTTTATCAATAAGAGCTCTATTACTAGTCTGCAAGTTGTCTTTACTAGATTGGAACATCCCCTATCCTCATGATCTGTCCCAAATTCCTTGCATCTTTACCTAAACGCTATCATCCTAGATTGTCAATTCTTGCTCTCCTTGATATCCCAAACTCACCTTCCTTAGGGGTATGATGAGTGATGATTAGATAGGTTGCATTGATAGACATGCATTGACATAGCCCCATCAATGTATCCCTATCAATTCATGGTAGGATGCATTAATGCAAATGCATCAATGTTGACATAGGCAATGCCTATACAAATGCACTCAACACCCACATTTATGACATTTAGAAATCCTAGTGTAGCCAAGTTCTTACCATTTATCTTTCCCAATGTTAGAATAGTTTTCCTCTGAGTATCCATGGTATGAAATTAAGGGATTGTACGATACTTTATTCAAGTGCCTATGCACTTGAACACATTGGCATGAATGACAATAAATTCAAGATTTCATAGATCCATTGTAGCACTTAGATTAGTTTACTCTTTGCATTCAGCACTTTACTTTTCATGCAATTTACATTTGTGGTTTTAAATAATTAATGTAATCAACCAATGATCCACTCTTATCCAAAAAGGAAAATAATTAAAGAATTAAAATATCATACTTATTATATACATCACTAACATGGCTTCTTCTCATAGGAACAAATATCCACCACACATAAGAAAATCCAATCAATGACAAGAGGCATCAAAAAAGCCACAACAACTTAGAGTTGTCTATGCCCATCTGGATCCTTATAATCTAGATTTCACTTTCATTCTTCATCAAGATGAACAACTACACTAGAGGGACATGGATGGCAACATTATGTTGCCTCTTGATTGATCTATTCCCACCATGTTGATGACCAATCTTGTCAAATTAGGCATCATGGCACTCAATCTATAGTGTGAGGTCCTAGACCACATATATAGGGAATATCGACCTACAAATGCCTAGCTTAAGAAAGATCAACACATGAAAGCACATTATGAGACTTCTAAGGGCAAAAGAGTTCCAAAATTATCATTTTTAAAAATGTGAAGGAAGGGTCTAGATTTCTTCTCAAGGCTCTCCCAATATACAAACTTACTTACTTTAAATAAGGATGATATTCTTCAACAATAGTTGTAGTCCACATTGGACAACAATCAAGAAGAAGAAAGAATATGGTCAAGAGCCTATCAGACACCAAGGGTAAGGTCTCATAGTCATTCCTCTAATGAAAAGAACAAATAAAAATATGGTGCAAGGAAATGAGAAAGGAATCATAAGAGAAGAACTAGAAGGCATCATTCTCGTAGTCCTTCCTTTTCACCCTTATCATCCTCTTTGTCATTGAAGTCTAATAAGAGGAGTCATGGCTAAGACAAAAGGAGAAGTAGTTGGGATTGAGATGAAGATGAATGGTGAGATGGAGATGAATAGAGATCTCATCAAGATGATCAAGACTAGAGGCATAAACAACCACAAGGGAAAGAAGAGCATGACCAAGAGCAAAGAGCACATGGCTAGGAAAGCGACCATCATGAATGAAATGACTATGATGAGCCTCTACTAGCTACTAGAAACATGCTAAATATTTTATAGGTAGTGAGAATTCCCACAAGATATTAAAGAGATAGCAGAGTTAAGAGGCTAGTATGAATAATATCCCCAGGTTTGTAGGAGAATATAATGCAAATTTGCAAAATCATTTCAAAGCTTTTCATAATGCATGCACCTTGTAGAACATAGAAAATGAATGGAAGAAGCTTAAATTATTTCCAAGGATACTCATCAAAGAAGAAAAACATTAGCACTGTTCCTTGGAACTAGAATCTATTCACTAATGGAGTACCATGTTAGAACTATTTAATGACAAATACCAAATGTAACCTAGAGTGTTTAACTTGTGGAAGTATATCTAATGATGGAAACAAGGAAATCATGATTCCTTGGATGTGGTCCTAGGCTTGTACTACTTTTTGTTGCACTGATGCCTAGGCGATGATTATTCTCAAAGGAAATAACTTCACCATGTCATAAATGGACTCTAGAATAAGACTAGGAAAATGCTTAGCATCTATTCTGAAGGAAGGATCTCTAAAATGTAGGTCCATCAAATTCAAAAGTTAATAGAACAAGTGGCAAAAGAAGAAGGGGATTTGAAAAAAAAAAGTGAAAGTGTAATGAAGCATAACAGGGATTCCTCCATTCACAAAAGGGAGGTGAATTTTTGTGATTCAAAGGGGGAAGCATTGCTTGATGAAGTGATTCAAAACAAGACCTTACTAATACAAAAATTTTTCACTAAAATATCAACTAAGGTTCATAAAATATGGTACTCCTTGGATGAAACATCCTAAATAACTCTTAAAATTATAGACGAAAGAGTAGAGAAATGGAGTAGTGGTTAAGATAGAAGGAAAAATAAGGATACAAAAAGGAGTTACCATCAGCAAAAGGCTAAAGTTGTAGCACTCGAAGAGGTTGTTGATTCTAAACTGGATGATGATAGTTGTGATATCTTCTAGTATGAACATCCTAAGGGATGTTGTCTCATGTTGTCACATCTACAAAAATCTAGTATGTATGCAATAAATCCTAAATTTTCAAAAAGGCAAACAACTAGGTGGTTGCATTACCCATAAGGAAACTATAGGTAGGCAATTCCACCAAACAACATATTATCTAAGTGGATCACCTTCTCAATCTTAGGAGTAATACCAACAGTGGCAAAATCCATAGTCTTGGTGGATGCCACCATAATGGTAGCAATATACTTACAAGCATACAAACCCTTATGGATATTACATCCTCATGGCTCATCTAGCCATGCTTCCTTCTCTTACCATTACTATCCTCAAGAATATTATAGAGTACCTTCTTCAAGAAGTGAGTTTCCTTTTCCTTTTCCTCCTTCATATCCCTCAACACCCCATACACCATCAACCATAACACCCTTGCCACTTGATCCACTTATGCAGGTTGAAATTCCATCCTAGCCACAATAGGGAAATGCTACAAGGGTAGTAAACTTACATTTGGATATTCATCCAATGGTTCTAAATAAAAACCTTACAATAGGGCATTCTTCAGAACAAACAACCCTACAAAATCCTTATAGGAACTTGTGGCTATTAACCTTGCCTCATGTACATCTACAAATACTTTTGAGCTTCCTTCAAAACAAAAGTCCTTAAATTTCCACACTATCATGTTGATCAATGTGGTTGTTGATTGGATAATGGCTAGCCATCTTCCTAAGAAGTGATCTAATGTTAGAAATTTCCTTATCTATTTACAAATTGTAGGAAAAAATCCATGTAATGATTTGTTTGCTTTAAGTTCTAGGTTGAACTTAATCTCATAAGAAATGTACAAGACTTGGAATTTACCCCCTCTCAAGAAGAGTAATATTAGACTAGAACTTACGGATCAGTCCATCACTATTCCTTTGGGGCTAGTGGAGGACATCATGAGCACCATTAGTGGGAGGTCCTACTCTATAGATATCCTTGTAATCCATGCAAATTAGTATAAATGGGGCTTTCCTATCATTATGGTCAAGGCTTGGCTAAGTACCATAGATGCTAAGATGGGAATTAGAGATCTTTCCTTGGAAATCACCAAGGAAAATGAATTTGGAAAAATGGAGAAGAAGAGGATTTTGTGCATCACATATGATGACACAAGGTTCCATTATGTGTAGAAAATATGAACAGTCAAATTTACATCTGATGAACCACAATATCGCGTCCACGATATCGCGCCCACAATATCGGATCAACCATGCAATGTCAAATACCTGATGTTGCAGCCTATCTTCTTGCCTATAAATAAGAGGCAACGCCCTTAGTTTCCACATTAGAAGTTAGTCCCTTAGCCAAAATCTTGCCAATTTTTCCCTCTAGATTTAGAATTATTTCTGCATGCCCGCATTAGGAGTCATAGAGTGAACAGATCTTTATTCGAGCATTGTGTACCTGAGCACACTTTGTGTACAGCAATAAAGATAAACTTAATGATAAACCTTGCAGCATATAGAATAGATTAATTAGTGTTAATTATTATTTAATTATTTCTTAGTTAACTAATGATCTCTCTTACCCTACAACTCTCTTAGTTAAATACATTCAGTACGACCGCTTTGAGCATGCATGTAGCACTTGGTAACCCAGTAATGATTAGTGTTTAGTAATCCCAGCAGCATTGCACTGGTTTAAGATGTGTACAGCAAGTGGGAACAGATACTAGTGTTAGGAGTAATTAGAACTTAGTTAATGAATAGTTGAATTAGATTAGTTACTTAGTTATCTCTCTTCCCCTCCTTATTAGCGTAAGATATAAAACACATAAAATCCATAAAAATCATATGCCTTAAGCTTACTTAACCTTACAACCGTGACATATAAGTAAGTTTAGGAAGACAATGATTAACCAATCCATTATCATTCCATAAAGGCTCATAAGCACTTAGTCCTTGGAATTCGACCGGATTGTGCATGAAATGCTCGTATTCGTATGGTTGAGCATAGGGGTACCTCGCTGCTTATCATTGGCACCGTTGCTGGGGACTTAGTTGTTTGTGTGCTAAGTAGAACTTAGGAAATCATTCACATTGTTGGAATGAGCCCTTAGGGTTGCTTAAGAAAAAAATAGTAGTACATTGCACACTAAAGAAGACAATATGTCTTCTTCTTTGCACAAAAGCACTTCACCACCTAGGACTAACACAAGAAGCAATCAGTGGCAAGATGCACATGATGTTGACCTGCCAATCCCTCAATAGTTTTGTGTGGTATATATTTATCTTGATGAATATGTACCCAACTTCACCTTTATTCTCCACCAAGATGAACAGTTGCATTGGTGTGAATTGGGAAGGTAACATAGTATTACCTCTCGACCATTTAGTCCCAAGTATGCTTCTTCGTGCTCTTACACGAATAGGCATGCAACACTTACATGCAGAGTACATTGCGCAGGACTATGATTCAAGAGACTATCATTCCACAAAAGTGCCATGTCAAAGGTATTTGCAACAGGAGAGACACCATAAGTCCTTGAAGGAAAAATGGTCTAAGAATTTCCCCCACGTTTTAAATGAAATTGAGAGTGATGAACCTGTCTCAGGTAGTCACCCACATAACAATGTTCCTTCCCTTGAATTTGGCCAAGGGGTTGTGTATTAGAACATTCATTCTACTATTCACAACCCAGGTGCTAATACCAATGGACACAAAGTGTCCAAAAAAGAAACAAAGACACATGACAAAGGTGGGCATTCTGATCGCATGTGATCAAGGTAGAGACCACCGAAGAGAAGGCAGTAGACACTGTCATGGTGGCGGTTCTCCTTCTTCTTTGTCTTCATCATCTCCTTCACCCTCTCCTTCCATGTCTAGATGTAGCCATAGAGAAACAAATCGTGAGGATAAGGGAAAAAAAAGTGGAAGTCATAGATGAGACAACCAAGACAGATGACAAGAACACTCTAGGGAATCATGCCATAGAAGAAGGGAGAGTAGGGAACCGTGTAGGCACCATAGTTGCTACGAACGAGATGATCATGATGAACCCCTACTCACCACACAAAGCATGCTAGATATAACTGAGGTTGTGAGAGTTTCAACCAGGCACCAAAAAGATAGTAGGATTAAGAGGTTAGACATGAATAATATCCCATAATTTGAAGGGGGATATAACAAGTATTTCATGATGTGTGTGCCTTGAAAACATAGAAAATGAGTGGCAAAAACTTAATTTGTTCCCACAAACACTAATAAAAGAAGCTAAAAGCTGGTACTGGTCCTTAGAACCGAAATCCATTCGTAGGTGGAGTACTATGTTAGAACTGTTCAACAATAAGTACCAAACATACTCCTAGGTGTCTAACCTGTGAAAGCAAATCCAAGAATGGAAACAAGGAGGTCATGAACCCTTGGATGCTACCATGGGTTGTTATTATGCACTATTACATCGTTGTCCTAGCCATGGTTATTTGCAGGAGGATCAACCATGCCATCTTGTAGATGGGCTTAGGCATGAAACGAGAAGAACCCTTGGGACCTATGCCCAAGGAAGGTTATCCAAGCTTAGGTCTCATCAAATTCACAAACTACTCGAGCAAGTTGCTAAGGAAGAAGGTGAGCTATGAAAGAGAGAGAGTTTGAAAGAATATAACTGAGATCCTTCCCTCTAGAAGAAGGAAGTAAGATTTTGTGAGGATGAGGAAGAGTCACCACTCGAAGAGATGGTGAATAGAAAAACCTTCCCTATCCAAAAGTTATCATCAAAAGTATTGGCAAAGGTAGACCAAATGTGGGACTCCCTAGATAGTAGGTTTCAAACTATTCTCAAAGTAGTAGATGAGTCTAGAGAGCGAGGTAGTAATCGTGACAAAAGGAAAAAGAGAGAAACAAAAAATGCATGTAACAAGGGTAAGGGTAAATTTTCTATTATTGAAGAGGTTGTGGACTCAGATATAGACAATGATAGTGGATGCAAGATCTATCAATACAACCATCCTAAGGGATGTTGCCCTGTGATCTCACATTTGTAGGAGTCTAAGGTGTATGCACTTAATCCATGCTTAAACAAACAGCAAACATCCTGACAATTACCTTATCCCCAAGGTAACCCAAGGCAATTCCACCAACCTTTAATGTATTATCCAAGTGGAACTCCACCACAACCAATTGAGCATCATCAACAGTGGCAGCACCCACAATCATGGGGAATTCCACCACCAAGGCAATAATACCCTTACCCATATGGATATTATGTGCAGCATCCAATCTCTCCACGTGACTTTGTTGGTCACGTTACTCCCCAACATCACTACCAAGTCTATGAGTACTATAGGACTCCCTCTCCTAGGGGTGATATTCCACAAGTATACCATCCTTCCAATCTAGCTGCATCTCTCCCACCAATAGCTCCATTGCCATCTACTCGAGCAATGAAAAGTGAACTCCCTGCTCAGCCATAGTAATGCAATTCCATAAGGGATGTTAATCCTCAACCTACTGTTGGTCCTGACAACCATACAAAGAAAATATCTTTCTTCAGAACCAACAGTCCAACCAAGCCTTTGCAACCCCAAGTGGCTAAGTCTTTGGATGTCTCCATATCAACTAAAGCTTCAGAACCCCCTTTAAACTTAACATCACATTCAACACATATAGTCATGTTAACACATGCCATTACTTATTGGATCAAAGTTGGCCACCTTCCCAAGAAATTCTCCAATCCTGGGAGTCCCCTAATATATCTACAAATCGCTGGGAATGAGCCATGCAAAGCTCTTTTGGATTCAGGTTCCAGTGTTAACCTAATATCCCAAGAAATGTATAAGGCCTAGATGCCCCCATTAAAAAAGACCAATGTCCATTTATAGTTAGCCAACCAATCCATCACTATTCCCTTGGGATTAGTGGAGGACATTGTTATCACTATTTATGGGTGGTCGTATCCAGCTGACTTCCTAGTAATTCAAGTGAATAACAACAAGGGAAACTTCATAATCATAATGGGAAGGGCATGACTAAGCACTATCGATGTGTGCCTAGGTATCCACGATCTTTCCCTAGAAATATCTAAGGAAAATACTTTTGGAAAGATCGAGAAGAAGAAGGTTCCATGCATTGCATACAGTGACACAGGGTGCAATTGCGTGCAAAGATCATGGGTCGTGCAAAGTTTAACATTGCCTACATGAAGTTAGTATGCACAAATGATCAACATACAAAGGTTCTTGTATGTAGTAATCACACAACAAGAAGATACCCAGTGGCTGATAGATAATTAAGAAAGAAGCTCACTTATATGCATGGAACTAACTGAGGGTTTGACTTGCGCTTACATAGATAACATAGATGCATTATAGCAAGTCCACCACCAACTTCCCAATCTTAACTTAGAAAATATCAACTGGGGGAAGTTGGAAATTCCTAAGAAATTTAAGCAAAAGCCCCTAGAGCTAAAACCATTGCCCACCAGTATGGAATACATGTTTGTTAAGAATGGAAAATCAGTAATCATCAATGTAAGACTTTCTCTGCAACAAAAAGAAAGTCTGTTAAAGGTAATAAACAAGTGGTCAAAATCCTTCACCTAGTCATATCCAGAATTAACTAGAATAGACCCTAGAATATGCTAGCATGGGATTTACACTAACTCCTCCATGAAGCCTCGAAAACAACCATAGAGACAATTGAATCCAAAGTTGAAGCAAGTAGTAAAAGAAAAAATTGAATAGCTTCTAAAGGTTGGGTTCATATACCCCATTACTGATAGTGAATAGGTTAGCCCCCTAGTAATCGCGCCTAAAAAGGGAGGAAAATGGAGATTGTTCATAGATTTTAGGCTGCTAAAGATGGCAACATTCAACGATCACTTTCCATTGTCATTTGTTGATGAAGTCTTAAACAGAATCGCAAGGCATCGCTATTATAGTTTTTTGGATGGATATAGCGGATACAACCAAATATAAATAGCCCCAGAAGACCAACCCAAAACTACATTCACTAGTCCTTGGGGAATGTTTTCATACAAACAAATGTCATTTGGCTTATGTAATGCCCCTACCACATTTCAATGCTTAGTTCTAAGCATATTCCAGTAGCAGATAGAAAATGGTGTGGAAGTCTTTATGGATGACTTCTCTACTTATGAAGCAATTTTTGATCAAGCCTTGGACCGATTAGAGAAAGTGCTAAAAATATGTGTAGAAACTAATTTGAGGCTCAACTAGCAAAAAATCCATCTAATGGTCCAACAAGGTGTAGTACTTGGGCATAAAATTTCACATGCAAGGATAGAGGTAGACCCTAAGAAAATCAAAGTTATCCAAGGAATCACCTATCAACCAGAAACTATCAAAGACATTTGGTCATTCCTTGGACACATTGGCTACTATAGGAGATTCATAGAGAAATTTTTGAAGGTTTCCAAACCATTAGTAGAGTTAAGGGAAAAGGATGTACCCTTTGAGTGGACCAGGGAATGTGAACTAGCTTTCCAAACTCTGAAATAAAAGCTAATAGAAACACCCATTCTACAAGCTCCTAACTGATCCAAACTGTTCCATGTCATGGCTGATGCATCCAACTATGCCTTATGAGTTGTACTTACATAGTTAGATGACCAGAAACATCCTGATTACACACACTGTGCAAGTAAAAGTATAGCTGGTGCACAACTTAACTACACTACTACAGAAAAAGAATTAATGGCTATAGTGTTTGCACTAGAAAAAATTAGACACTATGTATTGGGGTACAAATTATTCATACACATAGATCATAGTGCAATCTGGTTCCTCATGAATAAGCCAATGGTAAGCCCCCATATTATACGATGGCTGGTAATCTTACAAGATTTTGATTTAACAATGATCGATCGTAAAGGCACTGAGAACATAGTTGCCAATCATTTATCTAAATTGTGCTGGGACAACAAAGAGGATGAGTATCCCATTTTCAATCACTTCCTTGATGAGTTCCTCTTTGTTGTTGTAGTGAATGAATAATCACCCATGGAGACAAATTAGTACAATAGCATTCTTACCTATCTTCTTATCCAATAAACACCACAAGATTAGACCTTAAGAAGAAACAACAGTTTCTTCACAAAGCCAAGTACTTTATGGAGATCAATGGACAACTTTACAAAGTATGTCCCGATGGCTTGGTTCGATGGTGTGTTCCCGATAGAGATCAACTAATAGTTCTCCAAGATGCTCATGAGGGCCCTTGTGGGGGTCATTATGCTAGGAGATGAACAACCATCAAGATCCTACTTGCAGGGTATTATTGGCCTACCTTGTTCTAGGACATCCATCAATTCGTCCAATCTTGTGAATGTTGTCAACATGATGGGGGCATGACTACCAGAATGGAGGGTGTGCAACAACGAATTCAACTGCTACAACCCTTTGATATTTGGGGAATTGATTTCATGGGGTCCATTACACCAATGTCTCATGGAAAGGCTTACATCATAGTTATCGTAGACTACTTAACAAAATGGGCTGAAGCAACTACTGTTAAAGATTGCACATCATCTACAGCTGCATGATTTGTTCAACAACAAGTAGTCAATAGGTTTGGTATGCTGCATGCACTTATCTCAGAAAATGGAACACAATTCATAGGTGCAACTTTTTGGAAGTTAATGCAACGCTTGGGGCTTGAACACAAATTGACTACAGCATACCACCCCCAAGCAAACGGTCAAGCCAAGGTCACCAACAAGGAGATTACTAAGATACTGATCAAAACCATTAGCAAGTATAGGTGAGATTGGAGCACTAAACTAAATGATGCTCTTTGGGCATACCACTCCACATGGAAACTCCCTATAGGCTACTCTCTCTACGAGGTAGTGTATGGAAAACTTCCAATGCTTCCTATCCAAACTGAACTCCATACACTAGCCATAGCATGTGACCTCAACCTTGACCTTGATCTAGCACAAAAAAAAAAAGGTTGATGATCCTTAACTTGCTAAATTAGAACTGACTAGGTACCCTATCATCTAATGAGTTGCACAAGGCATTTAATAAACAACGTCATGCCCTGAAAATTAGAAAAGTTAACTATCAGCTAGGAGATAAGGTTCTCTACTGGAACCCCACATATGTGTCACAACATACCAAATTTCAAACACTGTGGGATGGACCTTACATTATCTATGCAACGTTTCCTTCAGGAGCCATGACCATATATAAACCTGAGAGCCTAGATAAAATACTATTAGTCAATGTGCAACAAACAAAACCTTTCCATGAGTTTAGGATAGCCAGAACATATGCTACCTCTATAGGTGGGCAACCTTGCTCATTATTTCAAATCTCCTCCTTCCAACTCAGTCATGGGGGAGATGGCCACCTTTGCTAACCATTGAAAGCCCTCAACTCTTTCTAAATATTTTTTTTACACATTTTTATTTTGCACATTTTTTTTTCACATTTCTTTAATCTTTATTTTACACCATCATTCATATTTTTACCGTTTCTTCATGTGATTTTGTTTTGTTCATTACCCAATAAGTGTTCATGATGGTGGTATGAATAATATTATATTGATTGCTAATGTTTGGATTTTACCTTTGAAGTATGATGTTGATATTAAGGTATGGTTCTTTTCATTAAACAAGAAATGAGTCCACATCCTTCATATATCCATAAAATCCTATGATCTACCTTGGCTTGGAACTATATAGTCCCTTTATCTAATAAAACTATTAAAAAATTGGTGGCTTAATATTTCTCAAACTAAGCAAGGAATCAAGGGATGAAAAGGGTGTGACTTCAAAGGGATTCGATGCATTTGTGCTGACTATTATCTTGAGTGCTTGGATGTTTTTTCTTTGGGTTTTCCACCATTCTGACCATTCATCAAATCACCGGAAGTTGAGTACATAAAAATAAGTCTTTGCATGGTGTGGTTCTCAGGCAAAAAACACACACAAAAATAGTGAGAATTCAAAGCACACCCCTTTGACACAATAATGAAACTGGGCTACACACACTGGTTATGGCACTGGAAAGACATGTTACCCATGCCTGAAGGTTCTCTCTAACTAAGGCCCTTTCTCACTTCCTGGTTCTCCATCTCACTCCTCTCAGAATGGTGGTGACTTTTTGTAGAGGTATTCTTGTTGCTTCAAGAGGATAGGTTGGTCAAATGTATTGATGCAAGGTCACTGAATGTGGTTTGTTGAGCCTGGATTTGGAATGAGTTCTACTTGATCACATTGACCATAAAACACACAAGGGACTTTACACAACCTTGTCCTTGGGTTTCCATTCCATTCTCTCCTCTCCACCCTTCTTTTCCATTTTTCACCTCATTGCCAGTTTTATCATTAGTCTGTATCTTGGTTGATGCATTGTTTTTCCTTGGTAATTTCTTATGGGTAAGTTTTTAACTCTTGCTTCTAATTGAGATTCCTAGAGCTTACAGACTCTTTGGTTTGTGGGTTTGTCAGGGCATCAAGGGCATGAGCCTACTTTAGGAAGGACCAACTAGAATTCCTTTTTGGTGCATTTGTTAACTTCTTTCTCTTAAAAATTTCCTGCAATCAACAATTTTTCATTTCATCCCCATCCATGACATCCATTTTATTGGCGTTACTATTGTTACCTTTTCTCCACCATTCTTATTTCTTATCTTTTTCCATCCTATTGCTACCAAAGGTTTGCTCTTAGTCATGGGGACCCGGGCACAAATTTTTCAATTTTTCCTAACCCCTACACCTTAGGTAGTCACCAATGTTAAAATCTCTAAAACCAGTATCTACCATAACCACAACTCAACCAATGCACTTTACATTGAGGCAAGGTATCAACTACATTGTGATTTATCTACCCTCACTCATTTTTTACTATGTTGTGTGTGTATATGGCAATCATACAACAATGGACTGGGCCTAGAGGAAACACTCAAGATGGACCAGAATTGGAACATTTACGAAAGGAGCAAGATTGGTGGTGTGGCTATGGACAAACAATGGAAGGCACAATCTTGGCATCGATAGTAACACATCTTCTTCTTTCTCTCTCTCCTTCTCTACTATCTTCCAAATAAGGCTAGATGTCATTTATGTATAGTGTTCACTATTGTGGTTATGAACACTAATGTTGTCATGTATTCTATTATTGATCTATTCACTAGGCATGTTGAGTCTGTCACCCCACCCCACTATCAATGATCATTCAGTCAATAATCCCATACCTTCCCAATATTTTGTAAGGAACTCAAGGATGAGTTTTCATTCAGTCATGGGAGTATGATGAACCATGATATCACGTCCACGATATTGTGCCTATGATATCGGATCAACCATGCGATGTCGAATACCCGATATCATGACCTGCCTCCTTGCCTATAAATAAGAGTGGCATCCTTGGTTTCCACATTAGAATTTAGTCCCTTAGCCAAACTCTTGCCAATTTTCCCTCCAGAGTTAGAACTATTTTTGCGTGCCTGTAGTAGGTGTCATAGAGTGAATGGATCTTTATTCAAGCATTGTGTACCTGAGCACACTTTGTGTACAGCAATAAAGATGAACTTTATGATAAACCTTGTAGCATACAAAATAGATTAATTAGTGTTAATTATTATTTAATTATTTCTTAGTTAACTCATGATCTCTCTCACCCTACAACTCTCTTAGTTAAATACACTTAGTATGACCACTTCAAGCATGCGTGTAGCACTTGGTAACCCAGTAACAATTAGCGTTTGGTAATCCCAGCAACGTTGCACTGCTTCAGGATGTGTACAGCAAGTGGGAACAAATATTGGTGTTAGGAGTAATTAGAACTTAGTTAATGAATAGTTAAATTATATTAGTTACTTAGTTATCTCTCTTCCCCTCCTTATTAGTGTAGGATATAAAACACATAAAAACCATAAAAATCATATGCCTCAAGCTTACTTAACCATACAATCATGATATACAAGTAAGTTTGGGAAGACAATGACTAACCAACCCATTACCATTCCACAAAGGTGCATAGGCACTTAGTCCTTGGAATTTGACCAGATTGTGTGTGAAATGCTCATATTCATATGGTTGAGCGTATGGGTACCTCGCCACTCATCAACATCTATCCAAGCATGCAACCAATGTGTTAAAATAGTAGCCATTCAAAAGTGCCTATCTGTAGCAGCCACATAATAGGATAGTACCTAGTGACTAACATTAAAATATTAAGATAAATCCACAATATGCATGAAATTATTGGAGAGTCTCATAAGTACCTACATCAAGAATATGGATAAAATGAAATAGCTCCATAGTCAACTCTCCCACATGCAAGATGAAATGGATTAGAAGAGTTGGAAATCCTAGATCACTTCAAGCAAGAGTCCCTTGAACTAAGAAATTTACTAGAAACACTATAATATGATTTCCTTAACAATGGTAAGCTAGTAATCATTAATGCTAATCTTGCTCAATATTAGAAAAGGAAGTTGCTAAAACTAGTGAACAAATGGCCAACAACCTTTGTCTAGTCATATCATGAACTAAGATGGATAGATCCATGAATATGCTAGCACTACATCTACACAAACTCTTCCATCAAGTCAAAGAGGCAACTATAGAGAAGGTTTAACCCAAAACCTAAGCAAGTTATTAAGGAAGAAGTAGAACAACTTTTAAAGACTAGGTTCATATATCCAATTACAAATAGAGAATGGGTTAGTCCACTTGTGATTATACCTAAGAAAGAAGGGAAATGAAGAGTATACATAGATTTCAAGCTATTGAACATGGAAACCTTCAAAAATCATTTTTGCATTGCCATTTGTTGACCAAGTGTTGAACACCATTGCAAGACATTGCTACTATAGCTTTCTAAATGGTTATAGTGACTATAAATAGATCCAGATCATGCCAAAGTATCAAGACAAAACAACATCCAAAAGTCCTTAAGGAAATTTTGCATACAAAAGATGCTCTTTGACTTATGTAATGCTCCTACTACTTTCCATCAGTTGGGCCTTTTCAATAGAAAATTAGTAGTGAGTTAGAAGTATTCATGGATGACTTCTCTACCTATGGTACCACTTTTGAGTAAGCCTTAGACCATCTTGAGCAAGTTCTTCAATGATGTGTAAAGATTAATCTAAAGCTCAACTAGTAGAAAAGCAACTTGATGGTCCAAGAAGGCATAGTATTGGGACACTATATTTCAAAAAAAGGGATTGAAGTAGACCTAGAGAAAGTATACGTCATCCAAGGAATTACTAGACAATATAAAATAGTAAAAGATGTAAGGTCATTCCTTGGGTAGATTGATTATTATTGATTTTTCATTGAAAACTGCTCAAGAATTGCTAAGTCATTAGTAGAACTAATAAATAATGATATATCCTTCAACTAGACCAAGGAATGTAAACTAGAATTTTAGTAGTTAAAGAAAAATCTTGTAGAGACTCCCATTCTACATGCTTTAGATTAGTCTAGACCCTTCTACATTATGATAGATGCATCCAATAATGCATTGGGGGCCATACTTACATAATTGGATGATAAAAAATGATGTAAACCTTAGAGAAATTCAAGAATTATGTGCTTGGATATCATATCTTTGTACACATAGATCACAACACCATCAAATTCCTAATAAATAAGCTAGTAGTGAGCCCTCATGCCATACAATGGCTAGTGATTCTAAAAAAGTTAAATCTCACAATGGTGGACAAAAAGGAAACTAAGAACATGGTTGTTGGTCACTTGTCTTGGTTATGATGAGATAACAAAGAGGATGAGGAACCTTTATCTAATTAATTTTTAGATGAACTTCTCTTTGCAAAAGCTATTGAAGTTAAAAATCCCAAAGGTCTTAATTAGTATAATGAATTTCTCTCTTATTTTTCTCACTTAAGAGACTCCACAAGAATGGGATAGTAAGAAGAAATAATAGTTTCTTTACTAAGTCAAGAATTACATGGAGATCAAAGGTAATCTTTATATGGTTTATGCCAATGTCTTGATATGATGGTGCATGCCCAATGTTGTTGATCAACTGTGGATCCTCTAGGATGCTCATGCATGTCCTTGTGGAGATCATTATGTAGGGAGAAGGACGCCAGTGAAAATCCTCATGGTAAGATACTTTTGGCATTCAATCTTTAGAAATATCCATCATCTTTCTCATTCATGTGAGCATTGTCAAAGAGATAGAAGAATGACTATACGAATGGAACAATCCCAAAAATGGATCCACCACTCAACCCTTTTAACCTCTAGGGCATTAACTTCATGGGATCCATCAACCCCATATCCAATGAAAAGGCATGTATCATCATAATAGTTAACTACTTCACCAAGTGGGCTGAAGCCACAACTATCATCAATTATTCATCTTCCACTATAATATAGTTTATTTAAAAAATGTGGTAAATAGGTTTGATATACCTAGGACACTTATTTCTAATAATGGAACTCACTTTATAGGTGCTACTTTTCAAAAACTTATGTAACGCTTATGGGTGCAACATAAATTAATAGCTTCCTATCACCC
The DNA here is from genome assembly GCA_015680685.1 of Gnetum montanum. Classification (NCBI taxonomy): domain Eukaryota; kingdom Viridiplantae; phylum Streptophyta; class Gnetopsida; order Gnetales; family Gnetaceae; genus Gnetum; species Gnetum montanum. The sequence continues at coordinate 340,031 of MNCI01015740.1, read as the reverse complement.
CCCAAGCTAAAAATCAAGAGAAAATTACTAACAAGGAAATAACCAAGATACTAACACATACAATTAGTAAATATAGAAAGGATTGGAGCACAACACTCAATGATGTTATATGGGCTTATCAATCAACCTGGAAACTTCCTATTGGTTATTCTTCCTACAAGTTGATGTATGGAAAACTACCAATACTTCCAGTCCAAGCTAAGCTCTATACACTCTTAACAACCTATGAGCTTGATCTTGATCTCAGCCTAGCAAAAAGAAAACACCTAATGATAGTAAATGTGCTAGATAAGAACTGAGAAGTAGCCTTATTAAGGAATGAAGTGCACAAGGCACATGCCAAACAAAGTCATGATGCATGAATAAGGAGAGTTAAATTTCAACTGGGTGATAAGATTCTCTATTGGAATCCCATGCATGTACGATAGCATACAAAATTTTAAATGCTATGACAAGGATCTTACATCATTCATGTAACTTTTTCTTTTAGTGTCATGATAATTTACCATCCTTCAAGCCCAGTGAAATGGTTGTTAGTTAACATCCAACAAGTGAAGCATTTTGTGGCACTTAAGATCACTAGTGGCACTAACACCTTAGTAGATGGACAAGCACACTATTTTTTGGATCTTCCCCTTTCAACTCAATCATGGAAGAGATGGCCAACTATATTAACATTCTATGAAGGCTACCCAATTATTCAACTTTTTGTTTTACAATGTTTTTCATATGATTTCCATTTTTCTTGAATGTTTTACTACTTCTTTTATATTTTCCAATTTCTTTCTTTTAATTTTACCTTGTTTGGTTTTATCTTGTTTTGTTTTGTTTTGTATGTTATGAAATCCTGAATTTTTGTCATGGCTACTACTACTACTAAACATGAATTAATGCAGTATTTAATATTATGAATGATTGCTAAATGATCAAATTTTATCTTTGGATTATGTCCTAGATCAATAGATTGTTAATTTTCTACTAATATCAAGTAGTAAGTCCACAACATCCGTTCATTCCATCTACTCTAAGGAGCTCTATATCATGAGAACCTAAGGTCCTTTCACAATTGAAACTTGAAGTAATTCATGATCTTGTTACTTAATAGACTTGAAATGGACAAGGGTGTGACCTTAAGGGGATTTGTTGTATGCTTTTTTCAACTTCCCTCTCAAGTTTTATGATCTCCCATTGGTAAATCACCACTCCTATTATCAACCATAATAGGAAACATGTCTTTGCATGATGTGGTTGTTGTAAAAAACAACATGGAAATTCAAAGCACACTCAATCATAATAATGGGCTACAAGCACTAGTTATGAAGCTAAAAAGATATGTTATCCATGCCTAAATACACCTCTCTAACTAAGGCCCTTTCTTCCTTCTTCTTTTTTCTTCTTCTCTTGGAGTGGTTATTACAAAAGAAAATGTTAATGTGAGGTCACTATTAATGAAATGAACTTGGTCCTGACTGGGGATGGGTTGGTATCAGATCATTTTAACCACAAACTCCACAAGGATCTCATGTGACCTAGATCCAGATCACCTAACCACCATTCTCTCTCTACCATCACTCTTACCTCACCACCAATCACCTCATTACCTTCTATCATTGTCAATTGATGTATTTGTTATGAAAGTGAGATAATCCTTAGACAATCTCTCACATGGATTTGAATTTTAACATATAATAATCATTAATCATCCTTGGTATCTATGGACCCCTTATGATGAGAGCATGCAAGGGCATCATAGGTATAAGCCTAGTTTGGGAAGGACCCACTCGCATACGCTTTGATCTCTTTAAGGTTAAACTTCCTGTCCCTCAATTAATCTCATAACCTTACATTTTATAGGACTTAGTTTGCTTTCTCTTGGTATTATCAATTCATCCAACCCTAATCCACTCTTCTCTCCAAACGAAATTACAACCCTCTTCTATGTTTTTGTCATCCTTCTATGTTTTTCTGGCTTTCATAGGACTCTTTTTCTATTCCAAAACTCACCAAAATTCCTTACTTTTCATATGCAGAGTAGCACTAAGTGTAACTACATTGATGCAGCTCTATTGATGTAGTGGAATTTGTCGATGTAGCCCCATTGATGCATCCCCATTGATGTAATACAAAAATACTATATATACGCATGACACTTAGCCATTTTTACATCATTTTGCCTCAATGCAAGAGGAGTTTTATAAATTTTTTAGAGCCTAAGAACCTTCAAAGAGCCATAACTCTCAAACCACTAACCTGATTCAATCCATTTTTCAATCTTCAAGCTACCATAGATAAGCTTTATGTTGTGGGGGACCTAAACCTTTGGTTTCTTTTAGAAATTTTTTTGAAATTTTCCTAACTTCCCAAGGTTCACCTATTAAAATAATATTAAATTACCCATCCCAAGTAGGTTAGACCTAATAAGCAAACTCTAATATCTAATGAATAAAATAATATAACTCACTAAGATCAAAAACAAGCTTAAGCATAACCTAATCTAATAAGAAAGATATCAAAAGAACTAAAGGTTATGAAGTAAAAAGATAATCTTAGGTTACATTTGTGATCACAATTAGTACCAAAGCAAGGCCTGAAAGTAAGAGGGCCTTTTAGCCTAGGGAAAAGCAACCAAGAGGAGGAAGGAGCCAATAGTAATAACCACAACAACCTCAGAAGCAAAAAATTGAAATGACTAATGTAGTAGGATCTCTTCGAGAGGAGCCCATAGTGGAATCTATCCAATAGATTTCCACTACATAGACAGGCCAGTCAATGTAGGATGAAGTCCATAGGCCAAGGCCTAACCTTGAAGTTATCCTCATGGAGGCCTACCTAGAGAAAATAAGAATCAAGCAAATCTAGAGTTTCATTCTTTAAGAGTTAAACTTTGGTTCCTTCTTGGAATTGGCACTAGAAGAAATCTACACACAACTACATGGGTCTTTCATATAATTCATTCTCTTCAACAGTAGAGAATGGTACATGGGAAAGAATTACCTAATTTGGAATAACTAACAAGGAGATGCATTCATAAAGATCAAATACATCACCATCTCCTACTCAATTGAGGCCATTGTGGAGGTCCTTAGTTTGCCTGACACTAGAGCTAAGTTAGCAAAAATTTCTACATAGGCAGACCATGAAGCTAAGAAAGAATAGGTCCATCATTATTATGAAGTGAACTATAATGAGTACAATTCCCTCATAAAGGTGGAGCATGCATATTTTAAAATTGCAGCCTATAACCTGAATCCAATGATGAGGCCCAGCAAGGTGACAGCCTTCTCTACCTAGGCATGTAATGCTCTAAGTAGAAAATTCCTAGTAAACCTTTTCCAATTCATTTATTTGGACGTTGAAATCTGCTTTAAGGAAAATAAGAAGGAAAGGAATACACTTCCTTTTCCATGCCTCATTCACAAATTATGCAAGAGGGAAGGGATATTGCACTATGTCAATGATGTGATTTTCCATGCTTTTGTTGCATCATGGCATGAGATGATGACTGACAAGGTAGTAGCTAAGCTACAAGAGGAGAAGAAGCCACCACCACCACCACCTATAGGAGAAACTACACTGGATATGCTTGCAGCTACTGAAAGTCTTAGAAAGCTTCAAGAGTAGTACCCATAGCAATAGTAAGGCTCAATAGGTGGTGCGGAATCCTTAATTTACTATCTAGCCTTAAGTCATCTCAATGAGGTTACCAAGACATCAGCTAGTTAAACTGGGAAATAGCCCTACTATTCTTAGCTCAAAGGAACCAAGTTCCCACAAGATCCAATTCAAGTAATCAAGAGGTCACAATGTCAATTCCTAGACAAAAATTCCTTGACACTTCAAGGAATGATATAACCTTCTTTGTTAGGTTGGAGGAGGGAAAGGATGTGACTGTCTTGGTTATGTAGCATAAAGGCTAGGAGACAGTAGTGAAAGTGGTGGCTGACAAAGTGACTGAAGCCATGAATGCTCTTACAATAGTTGTACCAAATATTGTTATAATGAAAAACATTCATGCATCTACAAGAGCAAAGAGTGATCACTTAAGCATCACCCAACACGAAGAAGTGTTGAAATAATTAGTAAAAACTAGACAACCACTTCTAGAGATCTTCAATCTTTTGGATGAGATCACTGTGAACCACTTGCAACTACTTGAGACAAAGGGCAAGTTGCTAATTGCTAGTGCACAACTAAAGGAGGCCATCACTACCAATCGATGGTTGGTTATCAAAGTTACAAAATTATGTGCCTATCCCTTTGACCCTACCATTTTTAGGTCAGAGCTTACTAGGGATGAAGCTTTCCAGCAACTTCAACACATATTACAAGAGGTTAAGGATGCAAAAGAAGTAATGATCTTCAATGCATCCTTGTTGAAAGTCATGGCCTTTAACACTAACATGGATGTTTTGCAAGTATAAAAGGGGAACTTAATCTTAACTAAAGATTAACCCATGAAATATTGAGCAAAAAAAAGGTTAAATGACTAAATTCATCCACCAACATTAGGATTACCTAGCCAAGGTAAACCTAGATCTAAGGAGGGTAGTAGCAGAGAACATTAATCTCTCAATGAAGGAAGTCCATGTGCTTCACCAAAAGACAACCATTGAGGTAGCAGCTTCGAAAAATGAAGCCTTGAAATTTGAATGATTAAAAAATTGTTATAGAGACCAAGTTGGACTCCTTAAATAGGTCAATGAAAAGAAGATTAAATTAGAAAACGTGAAGATTAATGAGGTCCTTCAACAACTCCAACAATGAGGTGATGTATGGTAGCCCATCTTTGATGAATTGAACATGTACAACAAAGCTAAGATTCACTTAAAGGAGCTGTAGATCGAGGAGATGATAAAATATATGGAGCTTTCCCACCTCTATTACACAAACATGGCAATACTTATAGTAAAGAGACTAAGGTCCAAATTGGAAAAGGAGGTGGCTAATTCCTATCTCCTCTATGAGGTAGCATTCAAGCATCATAAAGAGACAAAAAAAAATTTGGAGATAACCAACGTAAAGCTTAAAGTTCTAAGGAGAAAGTTCACTAATCAATGGTATATTGCTAAGAACTTGGCCAAAAGGGTGAACAACTACCATGAGCTACAAAACCTAGTGATGAATCATGGTTTTTCATGTGCTAATATCAGACCATTGATATCGGATCCTTGATATTAGACCCTTGATATTGGACCCCCGATATCGGACCCTTGATATCAGGTATGTAATATCATGGCCAGGATAATGATATCAAATACATGATATCGTGATTCCTGTGTAAGCCTGTAAATACACATTTGGGTGCATAGGAAGGGGGAAGTAAGTAAGTGTAGAATTAGAGTCTTTTTTTTCATTTTTAGTTCATTTCAATTCTTTCCCTAGTGCATGCTTGTAGTATGATTATTGTAATTGTATGAAACCTTTATTCAAGTATGACGTACTTGGACACACACATGACTGGCAATAAAGATTGATATTACTTCATCATTGCAACATTCGCTTAGTTTTAATAGCTTAACTATTATTGTTATTTGTTGTTTTCTTAATTAATATTTCTTTACCTTCCTTTACTATCCTTGCTATTTAACATAGAATGAGCATGACTTAATCACAAGCATTTAAGTGTGACTACTTGGTATCCCAGTAGCGTATCTACGAGTGCTTAAGTAATATGCACTTGGTAATCCTAGAAGTAGTACACGAAATCCAAGATGTGTATGAATGATTAAGGATAGATACTCATTGCACTTAGGCTAGCTAAGATTCTCTTCCCATATTTCTCATTAGCTTAATCAAAGTTATTCTCTATTGTTCTTAGGAGTAGCATAGTGATAGGAAACACATCATACACCTCACTCTGGACTAAACCATATGTGACAAAGCAAATACTAGTCTAGGTGGGAAGATAGTGAATTGTGATCAACATGTAACTATCTAGACACCATAACTATTCCATCTGCAAAGTTCAACCAGATCGTGTGTGAACACTCGCATTCATATGGTTAAGTTTAGGGGTACCTAGCCACCTATCATTGGTGCCATTGCTAAGGACAGTGCTAGTTATCTAGATTAGTTCTATCATACAAGATCACTTTAACAGGGTATTAACAATATATATTTAGGTAAAGAAATTAAATTTCATTAAGTTACACACAATTCACAACCATGTCTCTTTCACAAGACAATGATAACACAACATCTAGCAAGGTAATTCGTTGGAAAACCAACGAAGAATTTTGGAGTACTCAATCTTATGCAGGAGTTTCATATGTTCATAAGCATCCCAATGATACTCAAGGACTTTTATCATCCAACTCAGACACCTCTAGTGAAGATGGGACATCCCCAAGAATGGATGACTATTCCTCAAGGGGTTAACGTAAAATTAAAAATCGAACCCATGGGCAAAGTTAGAAACACCAACATGAAAAAAGACAACATCGTCCGACTCACAAACTTATAACCTACCTAGTGATGATGAACCCCTATTTTCCACTAAGAGCCTAATGCATATACAAGAGGCTATTCAAATATCCCATAGGCATCATAAGGAAAGCTGTATACCTAGGCTTGATTTAAACAACTTTCCCAATTTTTTAGGAGGCTGTGATTTAGATCCACAACATCATTTACAAGTCTTCTACAATGCCTGTGCATGGAACAATATTGATAATGAGTGGAAAAGACTTAAGCTCTTTCCTATGACACTCATTAGCCAAGAAAAAGTATGGTACAAGTCTTTAAAGCCAAAATCAATTTGCCATTGGCCGACAATGATAAACCTCTTCAATGAAAGATATCAAACCTATGCAAGAGTGTTAGCCTTGAGGAGAAAAATCCAAGAATGGAAATAGGGACAACATGAACCCTTGGACATGGCCTTAGAAAGATACTATTCATTGTTAAATAATTTCCCAGGCCATGGATTCTTTGAAAAAAGGCTAATGTACCATATCATGGATGGCCTTTGTAATGAAACAAGGGAAACCCTAGGGATGTATGCCCGAGGTCAACTCTACGAGCTACAAACCCACCAATTCCAAGAGCTTATTAAGTGGGTAGCAAAAGAAGAAGGAGAAATGGCTAAATGGGAGAATGTTGAAAGCTCTCAGTAGGACCAAATTCTCAAATTAGCAAAGGTCCATGATCATGAAGAGGAGAAATCAACTCACCTCAAGGAGGTGGAATCATCCTTGCCAATACTACAATCACTAGATGAAATTGAAGCAAAGATTAATAAGATGACGTAATGGGTACATGAAAAATGTGGAGAATATGCCAACATTATTAGAGGTAGAACCATGATAAACCAAGAAACAGGACAGAACACCACTAGACAATCGGAAAGAAGGGTTGAAGAAAATAAGGATAAGAACTCAACTACAAATCACTCGTATCAATGTGACATTTGCTTGTACGATCATCCCAAGGGCCAATGCCTTGTCTCATCACATTTACATGAGCATTGGGGACGAATGCTACATCTAGATTTCATAAAAAAGTACTAGGTTTAACCACAGTAGAAAAATCCCCAATTGTGGGGGAGGCCACCACCAAACAAACCATACCCTTCGTATGTCTTGAGCCAAATTTTTATTATGTTCAACACCCTGTTTCTCCAACCAAATCAATATCCTCTACTTTACCTTTTCATTATCATTCTCTCAAGTACTATCCACCCATGTCCTCTACAACAAATTCACCACCTCATGTGCCTTATGCTTCTCCTCAACCTCAATATTCTCATCCTTCACCTCCTTCTACATCACCACCAATTGTGCTAGAAGGCTTTGCACCATAGCACCAATCCACAAACGTTACTTGTGCTACTACTATCAATAATAGTGGAGGTCCTCCACAATGTTGAAAGCATCCTTTTTTTAGACATGACTGAAGGAAAAGACAACATGCTTTTGAAACCACTACATCCTCCAACCTAGCACAAGTCCAATGCTATGATGCATCTGCTTTCTCAAACACAACACCTTTTGTTACCTTCTCAAGGCCACCAATCAAACTCCAACTAACATGTGGCCCAATGAATTTAACCACATCAAGAGACATATTGATCCTTGCATACCATCTGATGAGTCGTGATATTGTGTCCACCCCTGCATTATCGCGTACACGATATCGCAGCCCGTCGAAACATCTATAAATAACAGGCAGCTTTCCCTATTTTAGGCATCTAGATTTACTCCCTTAGCCAAACTATAACAGTTTTACCATTCCAAAGCTAGAATAATTTCCATGTGCCCATAGTAGGAGTCTCAAAGTGAATGGATCTTTATTTGAGCAAATTGTACCTGAGCACACATTTTTGTACAACAATAAAGACAAACTTCCTGATAAACCTTGCAGCATATGGACTAAGCTAAATAGGATTTAATTATTGTTAAATTTTTAAATGCTTTCCTAGATAATTAACCTCTCTTAACCCTTGACTCTCCTAGTTAAGTGCATTCAGTACGACTACTTCGAGCATGTGTGTAATGCTTGGTAACCCAGTAATGAGTAGCATTTGGTAATCCCAGTAGCATTGCACTAGTTTAGGGTGTGTGTGGCAAGTGGGAATGGATATTGATGCTAGGATAATTAGAACTTAGTTAGTGAATAGTTAATGAAAGTTAATCATTTAGTTCTCTTCACCTTTCCCTATTAGCATAGGCATTAAAAAGATAAAAGATATAAAAATCATATACCTCAAGCTTACTTAACCATACAACCATGACAATACAAGTTTGGGAAGATAGCGATTGATTAACCTTAAGTATTCCATTAGGGCGTGTAAGCACTTAGTCCTTGGTGTTTGAAACACCACAAAATTTTAGCTTAACACTTTGAAATAGAAATAGCTCAAGCTCTTTCAGCATTCAAGAGGCAAAAAACTTATCCAAGGCATGGAACTCAAGCCAGCTTGCGCATGTGGTCAAGCCAGCTTGCTCATGCTGTCAAGTTGGCTTGCCCTCAATGTGACCAACCCTGATAGCTTCAAAATCAGGTCAAAACAGTCCTAATTTGAATGGGCAAGACCCCCTTGAGGCCCACTGATGACTGCTTCAAGTTTTAGCACCCAGAACCCAAGATTTCAAGTCATAATCGCATGAATCTTGCTACTCACACTAAGGTCACGCTGCCCAGCATGAGTACAGTGTGAGTACAGCTTAACCAACCTTCAAAGCCTTGGAACCAAGCCCAAACAGTCTAAATTCGAGAATGCGGACTCCCCTCGAGCTTCACTAATGTTCATTGCATCTCCCAGCCTCCAGAACCTTAGAAATTAAGCTCAAAATCGCATGATTTGTTTACTCATGCCTAGGTCACACTGGGGTCACACTGGAGCATGAGCCCAGCATGACCAAACAAAAATAGGTCAAATCAAGTAGTCCCAAGCACAATTTTCATTTTCAACTCAACCCTCAAGGATAGGAAACAATTCTACTTATTCACAGGCTCCAGAAAATCAAAATTCGGGCATGAAACATGGCATTTTGACTAGATCATGCTAAGGTCACACTAGGGTCACACTAACAGCATGATCCTAGCATGACCTGTCAAAAGTGGCTTAAATCAATGCAAGAACAGACTCAAATTTAGCATCCAAGCTACCCTAGAGAGTAGGCAAAAGTTGCACTTTAAAGAACAAGCATCAGGAGTCAAAATTCAGCTCAAAACGTGTCACTTCTAGTTCGTCACGTTGAGGTCACGCTGGGGTCACGCTGAGGTCACATCAGCAACGTGAGCCCAGCGTGAGTACTATTCACGCCTAGACAAAAGCACTTCTGATGCACGCTGAGGACACGCCAGGACCAAATCAACTCATGCTGGGAGCCCTAGTGAAGCAGAGATGCCTCAAAAAACCACCGAATCACTCAAATCGACACCCTACAACAATTGATTCAAAGGACCATGAAGTTTCAAGCGAGCCGGACTCAATCCCTCTTGGAATTCATTATAAATTTTCATTGTAAGCTTCATCATATGTGGGCTTGTCAAGCTCTTACACTACTTCTATGAGCGTAACCTAGCTTGCGTTGTATGATACAATGCACCTGGTCTAAAATGTAGTCTGCCCATGTACACTTGTCACACGATCCATTTTTCGTGGATCTCACAGCCATTGACCTCATTCACAAATCCTACTCCCGAGCTTAGCAAAATGTATAAATACCCTGTACATTGACATAAATTGGGTCAGCAAAATTTGGCAAAAGAAAACTAGCAATCCTGAGCCCGGACGCACATGATTCCCAACACCTGTAAACACCACACATCGAAGCTTAACGTTCAACTTGCAATGCAACTACGTTTTGACCGGTGCACATCTTGTTAATTAATACAACATTGTTCGTTATTTGCCTTCCATGTGCTATTCTGGTTCATTGTATGCATTGTTCCATTTCATTGCATGTTTTTTCATACATTTTGTTTACATTTACACGCTATATTGCATGTTTAGGTTTCATTACATCACGTTCTCTCATTTTACATTTCGTGATGATAACCCCAGTGCAAGCCATTAGAATACACTCGGGAAAGTCCTTGGTTGATCTACGTGTAGACCATCCAAGGCACTCTACCTTCATTTTTCCAGCTTTCCCTCATGCAAAGGTAGAGTCATCTGTATCTCTCCAGAGATCTTTCAGCGTTCATTTTCCTCCAGCCCTACACCGATGATTTCGAACGGTACAGAAATTGGCGCTAGAAGGAGGGCCATTCCATTTATGTTCCATATACATACTGTCGCATTCCCCACTAATTACCGTCCAATGTCCAATATCTAGCATCTGCCAATTGCCCATGGCCCAGCATCCATATGCTGCCTATTTTCCAGCATTCGTACACTGCACTTTCTTTAGCGTTCATACGCTACAACTGCTTTAGTGTTCATACGTTGCACCCTCTTCAACATCCATACGTGGCCCTCAATGTCCACACGCTTTCCTTTGTCGCTGAAGTTTATATTCTACCCTAATCGCTGTGTTCTGCCTATAGACATTGTGCCTTGTCTTTAGATATTCTGCCTTGTCTTTCGATGTTGTGCCCTGTCTTCAGATGCTGTGCCTTATCCTTAACGTACACACATTGTGCCTTTGATCCCAGCATGTGCACGCTACATTTTTAAGCATAGACACATTGTATGTTGTACCTCCCTCATAAACGTGCATGCGCTGCACAGCTGCACACGTTGCCCAGCTTGCTCAAGCTCGGCTACACACACTCCCCAGTTTGCTCAAGCTAGCTTGCATATGCCCAATTTTCTCGAGCTCAGCTGCACACGCTGCCTAGTTTGCTCAAGCTAGCTTGCATATGCCCAGCTTGCTCAAGCTTGGCTGCACATGCTACCCAGTTTGCTCAAGCTAGCTTACATACACCCAACTTACTCAAGCTAGCTTGCATACGCTACTTACATAAATTCAGCCAGTCAAGACAGTTACACACATGGAATCTCCTCAGATCAAAGCAACATTTCCCGTTTCTAACCTTAATATTGAAATCTCAAATCCTATGACTGCAACTGAACCCATAGTCGTTGTTGGAGATATGAACCCTCAAGGACCAACTCGTCGATCACTTAGGTTACAAGGCAAGGACCCCGCCTATACAATTGTCACCCCAGAACAATACAATTTCATCTACGTAAAGATCCAAGCTAACCTACCCATTGATTGCACGGAAATGAAAGAAAAACGACATTATGAACTCATCTATAAGGGAGGCTATAACTTTATCCCTTCAGCATATGATGTGATTCCCCTCTTTGAATCCCACCATGAACTCATATCCCAACTCCTGGCAAGGAATCAAACCTTATGGCAACCTACCGTAGAGCCTCAAAATGGAGATGAGGAAGATGATTTCTTGGTTCAATCTGAACATGGGGATTCGTACCACACTCTCAGTCCTCATACTTATACAAATTCATTATTCCATCCTTTCATGGGAGAGACTATGCCACTTCATCCATTTACAAACATTCAAGCATCTGTTTCTCAATAGGAAGCACCCACTCTCATTCCTACTCTCCCCACGACCAACACCCAATTCAATGCACCCATCCTTGTTATTCCTCCGATTGCCACTTTACCCTCTCTCTCACAAGGACAATCCCAACAACTCCCCTCTCAAGTTAATATAGGAGTGACCTTCCGATACCAAATAATGGGGATTCCATTCGTGATACCCACTTCTACATCTACTCATAATATATGACAAGTACAAATCCAAAGAATTCCCTTCACTACTGCAACTCAACAGGTTCAGGGTGTTTCCTCACAACTTGTAACTAGGTAGTGGCCTGCACCTATCATTTAACAACATCAACTGGCTCATTACAACATACCACCCATTTCAATCCCATCCATGAATGTCTCTCAAGTACAACCATCAACCACCCTACAATCATCTTTCCCGCAAATCACACGACAATCTAACCATTATCATGCTCAATCTAATCAACCAGCTGGTCCACCTAGTGCCCAAGAATGGGTAGAGGCTAGAAAAATGATGCAAGCATTAACCTATGAGGTAAAGCACCTCAAAATGGCAAACACTGAAGAATTCAAGGTGATGGATTTTTATTAGGATGATCTGATTAGCTCTTTAGTGCCACCATTGACTCTACCAAAAGGAATTTCATTGCCACAGTTGACCAAGTATAATGGAGAGGGAGATCCAAATGCTCACCTAGTGACATTCTAATTAGAGTGTCTGTTACTCCAGGCCTAGCCTCATGCAATCCTGCATGTGTTCGCCATATCCTTAACTGGGAAGGCTTTTGACTGGTATCAATCCTTACCACATAACTCCATATCCTCCTTGGAGGATTTGTTACATCAATTCATTACCCGTTTTAAGTATAACCTGAAGCCTGAAGCCACACTAATAGTCTAATCCAAATTAAAAAAGTGCCATTGGAGCCTGTACAAAATTTCATCCAAAGATGGAGCATTGCTCTTAATGAACTTCACGAGCCTATCCCAGAAATGTATTTACTTACAATCCTCAAGAGTGACGTGAATGACTTCGTTAAGTCAAAAATCTATTATCTAAATGCTTGTACTTTCAGTCAGGCATTTGTCCAAATCAAAAACATAGAAGAGGCAGCACAGACAAGTCATGACCCAACTTACCTAACTTTCAAAAGCCAACATATGAAGAAAGATAAAGACAAGTCTAAAACAATAGTTGCAGTAGTGGCAGAGGCATTTCGACCCAACAATGCAAGGTAGAAAGGGAAACAACTCATCACCCCCACTAGTCACGAAAGAACCGCCTCTACTCCTACACCTAAACCCTCCTCTACCCAAACTACTAACGTGAGTCATACTCGTACCTTCGAACGAAAAGACCCTACCCAGTACACACCCTTACCTATGAAGCCTTCATAATTACTGGACCAACTTCTAAAGGCTGGGATGATTCAACATATGCAAATGTCTCCTACAGCATCTCAAAGACATAACCAATACTGTGAGTTAGTTAAAAACCCAACGTTGGCAACAGCTAATGAACCCCTTGTTCCAAGAGGTTTCAGGTTAGATAGATTTTTTGAGTATCACCAGTGATGTGGACATGGAACCGATTACTGCTTCACCCTAAAACAAGACATACAACATATGATTGACAAAGGTGAGATAGTCTTTGACGAGGCCAACCCAGTAAGACCTCAAAATCAGATTATTGGGGTCTACAAAGACCCTCTTAACACCATAATGAACAAGACATCCCATGAAGGCCTTTTGTGATTCATGTGCCTACTGAAACCGTATCTACACTAACACCTCCACAAGCTCCTTTTGCCACACATACATCCCCTACACCGTGAAAACCATTTGTCATCTGAGTACACTTGGCAGTTGCAATAGCAAACATGCCATCGCAAACCCAGCCTACTCCATTTGTAATCCGGGTGCTGCAACACTCCGATGTACAACCCCTAACAGTTCTCCCGTGACCCTCGCAAGAAAGCCTCACCGACAAACTGACCAGAAAATGTTTGGAAAAAGAGTGTCATGGTCATGAGTTAGGATCGCAAAAATCCACACCGTTGAATGCCATCCCTATGGTTCCAGTTACTGATCAACCTAGCATAAGTCGTTAAAACAAGAACTCAAGAGTGTCCAGCATCCCAAGCTCAATAGCTACAACTAATAATGTGAAAACTCTCCCGCAAGAGATACAAATTTTGGGTCAAATGGATCAAGTCTCAACAGATAAAAACATTCCAAATAGTAAAGACTTGGCCAGCACCCTAACCCAAGTTACATAGGCTCTAAAGCAAAAAAACACCTCTCTAAGCCTGTATGACCTAGTAATGACCTCCCTGGTACATTAGGAAGCTCTAGTGCATATGTTGACTTCAATCCCCATTAGCAAAGACCTTCTCACAAATGAGCCATCCATTTATGTTGTGTTGTCTCCACATCAGGAATCGAGAACCACATCTCTCAGATTTCATGCCAATGACATTAAACAAGATAAAAAAATGGGGGAGGTCACTAGCACCCCTATGTTTATAACAATACAAGTTGACCAATTTAAGATACATATGGTGCATGTCGATGATGGGGCGGCAAAAAATGTAATACCCTTCCCGGTCATCGAATGACTGGGCCTCGTGGAGCAAATGCAACCAACGAAAACATCTTTCTTGAAATGTTTCAGTGGTTCCCGTGTCGTGGTAAAAGACATGGTTACCTTGGATTTCATAGCAGGGGACCGGTTCCCCACATCGGCTGAATTTGTAGTCATTGATGAGATGCCAGGATTCAATCTGATTCTAGGATGGCCTTGGTTAGCTCAACTAAAAGTTCTATCCTCATTGATCCATCAAGAAATTTGCCTACCTTACGAGGGTGGTGAGATCGTCATACACAGGGATGCAGCAACATCACTTACTTCCTCACACATAGGAACGAACCAAGGGTCAAAGGTGGAACTCTCTGAACCTAAGAATGACACCATTAGTAAAACCTTAGACATTGGCCAATCTCCAACCTATGACCTTCCTAAAATAGAAGAGGCATCAAAAGATGCAGATGTAGGAGCCATTCCCGCGGATGTCCCTTGGTCAGAACTACCCTTTGACGTATCCAACGAGGGGGATGGCGAGTACAAAATCATGCCTACACATCCCACCCTTCACAACAAATTTTGAAAACTAAAGAAACAGATCAACAGCTAAGACAAACTACCGTGCATCTGGAATGACGTTAAACTACCGTGCGTCTAGAATGACGTTAAACTATCAAACTTCTGCAATGACGTCAAACTAGCCATGGTTAGAAATGGCCGGCTCCTTTTTAAAATTCACCAAAATAGCTACAGTCTCCCCATTTTCTTCGACAAATATGCAATAGTCCACCATGACTTTAAACTGACGCATGTAGCCCGAAATGGCTTTAAACTAGAGCACAGTATACCACCAATTTACCGAAATCCTGCTACATTATTATTGTTTACATTTCACAAATTTTGATTTTCGTTCATCTTATATTTACCAGTTACAATTCCAGTTTACATTTATGTCCACAAATAAACTTGAAAAAAGAAAAATAAAATATATAAATATATGTGATACGAAGTGTTAACATGGCAATAGGGTGACAACATATTACACCATGATCATGTTACATTTGTCTTCACATATTCCAAAAACAACAAACTAACAAAGAAATAACAATACTAGCAAGACTAACAAGCCAAATCATGCACTAGTATTAGGAGGGGGCTAGTCCCCAAACTCCTCTACATCATCAGCTCCCATCCAACTGGGGCCAGCCTTACCACCACCACGTCCCTATCACAAAAAGAGAAAAAAATAACAAAATAAGCAAACACACAAAAAAAATAGGTAAAAAGGAAAAATTGCTAAGGAAAATGATGATGACTAAGCAATAAGACAATACAAAACTAAAACACTCACAGGTGGGGAAGGCTTAAGATTAGTTTCCAGGCACCATAGAATCTCTTCTTCAGGCACACACGCCCAGTCTTTCTCAAGTCCAAGGTCGATATTAGCCAAGGTTTTGCCCTTGTCCACTGATGACCAGGAAGGGCACTCAAGAGAAAACATGCTTGTTGAAGCTTCCCCAGAGGTAGTGGTAATGGATCTCTCAGGAGACTCCTCCACTTCTGTACACTCAATGAACTTCTCATAAGAAGAGCGCAAGCCTAACCCCTCCACGAACATCTCCAATCGGTGATGTTCAACTGATTCCACCTTCAACCACTTTTTATATTGATGCTTATGATATTTCTGATCCTGGCCCCATTTACGTACTTTGGATGCAAAGGACTTCCTGTCATGGCACTTCCTATTCAACAAATCCATCTGGGCCCTCTATTTGGCCAGATCTCAAATCACCTACACCTTCTTATTCAAGTTTGACCAATAACGTGCATAGGTGATCTCAGATGTATGCTAGGTACTATCACCTGCCAATCTAGTAGAGGCAAAATCATAATGGGCTTGTAGGTCATTCCTCTCCTCTGTCACCTTCGCCAAAGTTTCCTTCAATGATTGGATTTCAAGTCATAACTGTTCAATTGAGTGCCTGCAGGTCCAAAGAGACTTGGCATTCGAAACAACACAACTCGAAACCACATCATAAATCCCTCTTGGGATCTGCTCAATATCTTTGGGAAATTTTGGGAGACCATCAATATGGGTAGCCTTGGAAGGACTCCATTGAAGCTTCACACCTACAAGTACAAACATTACATATATGAGCCAATAAGAGATCTCCAATAGAAGCAAAAACACAATGAACCCAGGCGCTTAGTATAAAGTACACACCTAATTCAAGATGAGCCTATTGTAGACAAGCAACAACATCATTGACAATTTCAGTAACAAAGTCTACTTTATTGGGCATCTCAGGCTACGGCCTCAATGGATCAGTGGATGTTGAATCTATACGAGAAGGCACCTCAACTGGGGCCTCTAACTCTAACCCATCCACCTGAGATGCATGTGCTTTGGACGCTTTAGCATCCATGTCTGATATTAAGAAGAGCCATGATAATCAAAATAATTTACAAAGCTAAGAAGTACGAAATGCAAATCAAACTAACAAGACTTACCAAGTAGCCCTTTGCTGGTCAACTCAGGCAGATCACTAAGGTGTAGAGACCCATCAAAGAAACCATCAAAGACACCTTTCTCCTCGCTTGAATGCTTAAGGACATCTAAAGCCTCTACAAGTGTCACTCCCATGGTATCCATTTCATCCTCTCCCTACAAGATGGGAATAGCCCCAACTACTTCTTCTCTCGTTTCCTCCTCTTCGTCACACCTAGTGATAACCATTTCAGGCTCACCATTGGAGCTAACTCTTCCATTTCCCTCTTAGGGGTATCCTCTGTTAACACCAAAAAATATAAAGTTAGCATGAAATAATAGGTAAGCACATTTAAGTAAGCAAATAAATTCAAAAAGTGATAAAAAATACTTAAAGCAAAAAATAATAAAAATACTTACCTACTCCTGGCAAGATGAAACGAATCTTCTTTGCCTTCGGTGGTCTCACCTCAATAACAGGTTCCCTTGAACGCTCAGCCTTTTTCACCTTAGCCTTGGCCTTCCCGATAGTCTCCTAAATCAAGCACTTAGCTCTCCTAACAATGGTGTGTAGTTTAGGTGGTTCCAACCCCAAGCTATCACGCGAATGGTGGGAACGACTAGCTGCACCCCCTGTCATAATAGAGCCTGATTCTTCGATACCTTCAGGTGGATCTTGGGATCTAGTGGTGTTAAATAGATGACAAATCTAGGGGCAAGACAACTATGAGTGATCCCTTAACACATAATGGTTATCTCCATAAACCACTAAGAACTTGACAAACCTACAGAGATAGACTACAAAAAATGCAAAGGTAAAGTGGGACTTAGCATCAACATTAGAGCGTAGCCTAATAATCTCTCCACAGAGGCCTCATACAAGGAACTACATCCAATTGTAGCACATGCCAATCTCCAAGACCAAGCGCATAACACGTGCAGACTCATTCCCAAGACTTCTTGCTTGGGAAAGAGACTAAGGAAACACTCGTGCTCTAAAGAGCTAGTACAAAAAATTTACCTTCGTCAAGCGAGTATCAGCTTGCATGGCAAAACCCTTAGCACCCTGTGGTACACCTAGCTAGTCTTCAAGTTCCTTGATCACACGGCCTTCTCTAGTTCCTCTATCCACTACCACCTTAGCATCATTTGCTGGCACACTGAAAAGATCAAAAAAGAATTTGGTAGTTAGGTGGAAAGACACCTTAACTCCCTAAACTCATGTAGTAAAATAGGAGACATCATCATTAAAAGAATCAATGATGGAAACCATTTTAGTCATAGGAACGCTAGGAGTCAAGGCAATAAATAGGTCAATCAAGCCCACATTGGTAAGATGACTAATGATTTGTTCAGGTGCCTTCTTGTGTAGCCACTGTTGTGACTCCTCTATCTCTCCAAACTTCATAAAGAGAGTGGCTTCAGTACACTCGGATATGATGGTAACCTCATCAAGAGGAACAACCACTGTAGAAAAGACACAAGAGACATTAAGCAAAAATTAAGAATATGATAAACAATGATATAACAAAAAATGAAAACCAAGCCTGGAACACAACCATTTACCATTAGTAAATGGAGTAGGCACACTTGCCACAGAATCAACCATTTGAGGAAAAATAGGCCCATTAGGAGACCAATCCTCATGCAGCTAGCCGTGAACTTGACAATGTTCAAGGGCCCTAGAGAATTGCCTAGGATAATTGACGATAGCATCCTTGGTCTGGCCTAGCACTGCGGCACGAAGAGTGGGGCCCATCATGAATGCCTCCAAGGCTGTATGCACTAAGGCAAGCCCACTAGCAATCTCGTGCAATCCATGCTCAGCAAAATGAGGCCTGCGGAAGAAAAGGATATTCATACATAAGCAATGATATAACGTTAAATGAACCAAAGTTAATACAAGTATAAAAGAGCATACTTGTCTACTCTGTATACTATTCCAGGTACATTCTAGAATAGTGTATGTACACGGTAGGCTAGGAAAAGTGTGCTACTACTATTGTAATGACTACAAGATGGAAATCCCCACACATGGGTCAAAGGACGTGTTGATCTAGGACCTTTGGGAGTGCCCCCCTCGACTATATATGGTCCCTCATCTATGTCCACAACAAAAGCTAATATGCCCCGTGTTGAGCTAGACAACATGGTCTCAACAATATCACAAGTTAGTTGCTCACTCAAATGAGACCATATGACAATGCTGAAATTCTAGAAAATAAATGATAAAAAGGCACCAACATTCAGACGAAACCATATCACATGTGCCCCGATCCGCATGTCATAACTAGGCATGTTCGGTTCCAAGGGCTGAACCAAGATAGCACATCAACCAGTTCAACCACAAGGAGAAAAGGCTTAGGTCCCCTACATAGAGCCAAAACCTTAGGTAAGTAACTTAAAACATGTAAAAAATATAAAATAAAAACAAAATAGATAAGGCAGATAAATAAACTCAACAAGTAAATAATATTCAAAACACACACAAGATCACCCCATGAAACAAGAACATCAATGTTTATTTGATGAATCTAACGCTCGCTGGGATACATTTAAAAATTCATTTCACAGTAAACCAATGCACAAGTGCAAATGCAAAACATGTACATTCACTGTCTAGCCCAAGTAAAAAAAAAGATACAAATGACCAGCAACACCAAGCGAATAATTTACTCCTTTCTCATTCACTCATGCGCTAGTTCCAAGGCATTCATGCTGCAGTACATAATGCAGTAAAACTTGACTAAGGAATGTATTCACAATGCTGCAACCCACAAACAAAACTCACGCTGTAAATCATCCAATCATGCAACCCACGCTACAGAAGCAGCTGAGAAGTTGTTGTAGACACAAAATCATAGTTTTGCTTTGGACATGAAAATCGCAGTTTCTTGGGGTGCTCACTCCTAGGTAAAAAAATGGATGAAAATCACAGCTTCTTAGGGCGTTCACACCCAGGAAAAAAATGGATAAAAATTGTAGTTTCCTATAGTGCTCACACCTAGGCAAAAAATTGCCAAAAAATTGCTTTCCCTGGGGCATTCATGCCCTCTCAATTCTTGCAGCCACACTCATACCCTGGGCCGCTCACACTGGGCGTACCCTAGGTTTCTCATGCTCAACCCACATTGAATGATCATCCAAAAATAAATGAATTTGTAGGTTTTGGCGTGCCCTGGGTCACTAGGCCACACCCGCGTCCCTGCAACACATGCCAGGGCCCATACATGCCTTGCAATACAACTCACACTGAGGCATGCCCTCATTATTCATGCTAGGCGTTCCCTCATTCCTCATGCT
Source organism: Gnetum montanum (assembly GCA_015680685.1). NCBI lineage: Eukaryota > Viridiplantae > Streptophyta > Gnetopsida > Gnetales > Gnetaceae > Gnetum > Gnetum montanum. The sequence continues at coordinate 319,663 of MNCI01015740.1, read as the reverse complement.
TAGACATGCCCTGATTTGCTCACGCCGTAGCGTGCCCTGGGTTGCCATGTTGGGCATGCCCTAGGTCTCATCCTCACACTGCTAACCAATCCTTATGCAGCCCATGCTCAAGTCATCATACAACAACCAAAAAAATGGCAAAACTCAAAACCCCAGTAATGTCCCTGATGCTTAAAGTTCACAGCAACAAGAAAACTGTAATACAAACCCCAAAATCTAGCAAAATTTTTGCTTTGAAACATAGCAAAAATGGTATCCCTAATGGCTCATGCTGTGCTTGCGCTACAATAGAATGCCATGGAACAAAAAAGAAAGAAAAACATACCTGCGCAGAGTCCCCATCCATGATGAAATCTTGGGTTGGGGAAGCCGTTGAAGCAGTTTTTCGCTCTCCTCCATGAATGATAACCTAGCTTGCTTCTTTCCCTTTTGCTGGCTTATTTATGCTTTCCCCTTCATCATTGTTACTCACACTCACGCTACTCTGTACCATGGTCACACGGCCCTGCCCTACCTTGTTACTCACGTTGTCTACCTCACCCTATTACCCACAGAGTAATGGTCAAGTAGAGTCTATGAATAAAACGATCATCATGGTGCTCAAAAATATGTTGAATCAAAGCAAGAGACAATGGCACAAACAGTTAATCTATGCATTATGGGCATACCGAATAACACATTGAATATCCATAGGTAAAACATCATATAGCCTTGTGTATGGATCTGAATTTATGTTACCTTTAGAGTTACAGGTTCCCTCGTTGTGGATAACACTCTCTAGCCTCCTCAATGAAAGCCAGAACAATGAGCTACGCATCGCTAACCTTAACTCGGTGGAGGAAGAAAGAGTACAAGTGCTTGATCAAATTGAATGGTACCAGAGACAACAACGACGATGTCATCAACACAATCCACATAAGTGGCCAATCAAGGAAGGTGACCTAGTTCTCAAGGCGGCCCACAAACACTCAGACAAATTCTTAGCTAACTGGGAAGGATCTTACTTAGTCACCAAATCATATGATAACAAGGCATTCAAACTCACCGACATGGACAGAAATGAGTTCACCAATCCTACAAATCATGTGTACCTAAAACCATTCTATGTTTGATGAGTTCAAGGTATGTATCGGTCCTGGCATCATGACCTAAAAATGATACCACAGAACAGTCTTGGAGCTATAACTTAAAACTAACACCACAGAACATCCTAGCATCATGACAGTAAACTGACACCACACAGTTCTGTCCGGCATGTTACTAAACTGCCACACTTATCCACCAGAGTCCACTAAGACTATAAACTAGCTTGCCTCCTCATAGTCCGCCACGACTATAAACTAGCACTACATCGTCTGCTACGATGATAAATGGGCAACATCCAAAGGATTATGATGTGAAACTAATCCACAATAGTCCACTAAGACTATAAACTGGTGACTCCATCAACAACTTGGCATTGTTTAAAAAGACATGCTGCTACACCCAGCTATACATGCTTACCAAAAAACCTGCCACCTGATTTGTCATATAGACCTTGGTGAAAATGATGCTGTTCAAATAATTTTTCACCTTGAAACTCCACATGATGGCTCCATTCCATCAGCTATGTTCAAGTTTAAAGTGCTTTAGCTAACTAAATCATTTGTGATTTTCTTGTCCCCTTAGAGTTGTGTTTGTAGGATGACATGCTTGAGGCATTCGTGCACAGATGCACTTCGTCATGATGACAAGGTATCATATTCTTCTTGATGCTCGCAACTAGGTTAATCAATCTGCTCATAAGTACATTTCCAACTCCCGATGCACTCCCAATTCCTCATCAAGTTCTCCTTGCCCTACTCAGCTACATTCCCGTGATACAATATTCATTTCAAGACTCTTGATAAACTGTTGCACACTATGATTCTCTAAGCAGTTCCAATGCAAAAATACAATACATGGTACATGATACAAATGCAAGTGCTTGAACACGAACAAGGCACAAAAGGTAGGCTCTTTCAAAAGAACAAAAATAAAAAACAAAAATAAAAGAAAAAAAAGAAAGACAAAACAAAGAAAAAATAGAAGAAAAGAAGAAACAAAGAAGAAGAAAAAGAGAACAAAAAGGTCAAAGAGAAAAATTCCTGGAAAAGGTCTTCACAACCCCGTGGACATCATAGACCAAAGATCATTGGCTCTTCTCATACAAGCCCCAGGCAAAAAGGCAATTTCCTTGGAAAAACACTTATGTCTCAAATGATCATGATGCATGTCAACGCGTGGCTTTGGCTATTTACAATGGGCCCCGTAAACACTCTACAAAAGTCTTGTTTCTCCAAAGAATGCACCTCCAATGTCTTGGTTCTGAGTCTACTGAAAACTTGGCTGTTGACAAGGACCAATGACACAATTTGCTCACACGAGAGCATTCCTCTCCCACAATTTTGGTAACACTTATAACCCTTGATCATCTTTTGATTTCCCCAATTACAACCAATCCCCTTGCATCTTGAACTTCATAACCCTCAATCCCATGTACTTTTGGACACGGTACGATGACATCTGGCCAGAATCCAATGGACAATGCTTGGTACTTGGTTGTTCATGGTGTTTTGCACTTCTTTGTCAATGTCTCTCAGGTGGATTCCTCTAGACGTCAACAAAGAGGGGCCAATGAAACACCACAAAATTTCAACTTAACACTTTAAAACAGGAATGACTCAAGCTCTTTCGGCATTCAAGAGGAAAAAAACTTGTCCAAGGCATGGAACTCAAGCCAGCTTACTCAAGCTAGCTTGCTCATGCTATCAAGCTGGCTTGCCCTCAACATGACCAACCCTAACAGCTTCCAAATCAGGTCAAAAAGGTCCTAATTTGAACCGGCAAGACCCCCTCGAGGCCCACTGATGACTACTTCAAGTTTCAACACCTAGAACCCAAGATTTCAAGTCATAATCACATGAATCTTGCTATTCAGGCTGAGGTCACGCTGAGGTCACATTGCCCAACGTGAGTACAACGTGAGTATAGCTTGACCAACTTTCAGAGCCCTGGAACCAAGGCCAAATAGTCTAAATTCGAGCACGCAAACTTCCCTTGAGCTTCACTGATGTTCATTGCATATCTCGGCCTTCAGAACCTCAAAAATTAAGCTCAAAATCACATGATTTGTTTACTCACGCCCAACGTGAGCCCAGCGTGACCAAACAACAATAAGTCAAATCAAGTAGTCCTAAGCACAATTTTCATTTTCAACTCAACCCTCAAGGATAGGCAATAGTTCTACTTTCTCACAGGCTCCAGAAAATCAAAATTCAAGCATGAAACATGGCATTTTGGCTAGGTCACATTGAGGTCACGCTGGGGTTAAGCTGAGGGCATGCTGGGGTCACACTGAGGGCACACTGATAGCGTGAGCCTAGCGTGACCTATCAAAACTGGCTTAAATCAATGCAAGAATAGACTCAAATTCAATATCCAAGCTACACTGGAGAGTAGGCAGTAGTTGCACTTCAAAGAACAGGCATCAAGAGTCAAAATTCAGCTCAAAATGTGTCACTTCCAATTGGTCATGCTGAGGTCATGTCGGCAACGTGAGCCCAGCATGAGTACTATTCACGCCTAGAAAAAATCACTTCTGATGCATGCTAAGGACACACCAGGACCAAATCAACTCATGCTAGGAGCCCTGGTGAAGCAAAGATGCCTTAAATAGCCACCGAATCACTCAAATTAATGCCCTGCAACAATCGATTCAAAGGACCATGAAGTTTCAAGCGAGCCAGAGTCAATCCCTCTTGGAATTCATTGTAAATTTTCATTGTAAGCTTCATCATATGTGAGCTTGTCAAGCTCTTATGCTGCTTCTATGAGCATAAGCTAGCTTGCATTGTATGATACAGTGCATCTAGTCTAAAACGTAGTCCGCCCATGTACACTTTTCACGCGATCCATTTTTCGTGGATCTCACAACCATTTACCTCATTCACAAATCCTACTCCCAAGCCTAGCAAAATGTATAAATACCCTATTCATTGACATAAATGGGGTTGGCAAATTTTGGCAAAAGAAAACCAGCAATCCTAAGCCCGGACACACGTGATTCCTAGCACCTGTAAACACCACACATCGGAGCTTAACGTTTGACTTGCAACGCAACTACGTTTTGACCGGTGCACATCCTGTTTATTAATATAACATTGTTCATTATTTTCCTTCCATTGTGCTATTCAGGTTCATTATTTTCATTGTTCCGTTTCATTGCATGTTTCTGCATACATTTCATTTACATTTACACGCTATATTGCATGTTTAGGTTTCGTTACATCATGTTCTCTCTTTTACATTTCATGATGATAACCCTAGTGTAGGCCATTAGCACATGCTCGGGGAAGTCCTTGGTTGATCTGCGTGTAGACCATCCAAGGCACTCTACCTTTGTTTTTCTAGCTTGCCCTCATGTGAAGGCAGAGTCATTTGTATCTCTCCGGAGATCTTTCAGCATTCATTTTCCTCCAGCCCTACTTTGATGATTTCAGACAGTACAAAGTTCGATTGGATTACATGTGAGATTCTCGTATTTGTATGGTTGAGTGTAGGGGTACCTCGCCACTCATCATTGGTATCGTTGTCGAGGACTTAGTTGTTTGTGCACTACATAGAACATAGGTGATCATTCATATCATTAGGACGCTAGAACAAACCCTTAGGATTGATCAAAAGAAAAATAAGACAATGGTAATTAACACACCAAACAGGACAAAAATATCTTCTTCTTCGCATAAAAGCACTTCACCACCTAGGAACAACACTAAAGACACTTGGTAGCACAACACACATAACCAAAATCCACCAGTTCTTCAACAATTCTTTATGGTATATATTCATCACGATGAGTATATACCCAACTTTACCTTTATTCTCCATCAAGATGAACAACTGCATTGGAGAGACTTGGAGGGTAACATAGTGTTGCCTCTAGACCAAGAAATCCCCAACATGCTCCTTCATGCTCTTGCATGAATAGGCATGTCAAAATTGCATGTAGAGTACGTTGCATGTGATTACGACACAAGGGACTACCATCCCACAGAAGTGCAATGTCAATGGGACTTGCAATAGGAGAGTTACCACACATCTTTGAAGGGCAAAGGACCCCATAACGCTCCACCCATCTTAAGCAAAATTGAGGGTGGTAAACCTATTTCAATAGGTTCTCCAAAAAACAATGTTCCCCCTCCTAACGATGGTCAAGAGGCAGTGTATCAGAACCTTCACTCCATGATTGACAATCCTAGTTCTGATCCCCACAAACACCAAGTGTTCAATGAGGGAATACAAACACATGATAAGGGTGGGCATTCTGATCATCATCATGATCAGGGCTAGGACCCCCGAAGAGAAGGTAGGAAACATCGTTATGGCAATGATTCTCCTTCTTATTCACCTTCATCATCACATTCACCCTCTCCTTCAGTATCAGGACGTAGTCATAAGGAACCTAACTGTGAGGATAAGGGTAAGCAAAGTGAGAAACCTCAATGAGAGAGTCAAGAATGAGGACAAGGGAATTCTAGAGAATCACAGCATGGAAGAAGGGAGAGTAGGGAACCACGTAGACATCACAGACACTATGAACAAAATGACCACGAAGAACCCCTACTTGCAACCTGAAGTATGTTAGACATCACGGAGGTCGTAAGAATTTCCACAAGGCACCAAAAAGATAGCAAGATCAAGAGGTTAGACATGAATAATATCCCATGATTTGAGGGGGGATACAATGCTGATCCTCAAAATCACTTACAAGCATTTCACAATGCATGTGCCTTGAAGAACATCAAGAATGAATGGCAAAAGCTAAAGTTGTTCCTAAGGACACTAGTAAAAGAAGCAAAAAGCTGGTACCAATCCTTAGAACCGGAATCCATTTGAAGATGGAGTACAATGCTAGAACTGTTTAATGATAAGTATTAAATCTACACCCAGGTGTCCAACCTATGAAAGGAAATCCAAGGATGGAAGCAAGGAAGTCATGAACCCTTGGATGCCACCATCGGCTGATATTATGCACTGCTATAGGGGATCAAGATGCTTCCAAGGGTTCATGACTTCCTTGGACTTCAGGACTATGCCATCTCATAGATGGACTTAGGCATGAAACTAGGAGAACCCTTGGAACGTACGCCCAAGGGAGATTATCATAGCTTAGGTCCCATTAGGTTCATAGATTGTTGGAGCAAGTAGCTAAGGAAGAAGGAGAGCTACATAAGAGAGAAAGTGTGGAAGAGTACAATTGCAATCCTTCCCTATGAAAAAGAGGAGTGAGATTCTGTGAGGAGGAGGAAGAGTCACCACTCGAAGAGATGGTGAATAGGAAAACCTTTCTGCTCCAAAAATTAACAATAGTAGTGTCGGTAAAGGTAGACCAAATGTGGTACTCCTTAGATAGTAGATTTGAAACCTTTCTCAAAATCGTAGAGGATTCTAAGTGAGGTAGTGACTATGACAAAAAGAAAAAGAGGGATTTGGACCATGCACGTAACAAAGATAAGGGTAAAATGGCCATCACTGAAGAGGTTTTGGATTCTAATATAGATGATGACGATGGATATGAGATATGCCAGTATGACCATCCTAAGGGATGTTGCCCAGTAATCTCACATCTGTAAGAGTCTGGGGTGTATGCACGTAACCCACAACTTAACAAATGGCAAACACCTCGATGGTTACCTTATCCCTAAGGTAACCCAAGGCAATTCCACCAACCTTTAACATATTACCCAAGTGGAACTCCACCACAACCTATTGAGTAACACTAGTAGTGGCAATACCCACATTCATGGGCGATTCCACCACCACGGCAACAATATCAATCGAATCCATATGGCTACTACATGCAGCAGCCAATCTCTCCACGTGACTCTGTTGGTCACATGACACTACAACATTTCTACCAAGCTCAGGAGTATTATAGGACTCCTTCTCCTAGGAGAGACAACCCATAGACATACCATCCTCTGAATCCATCTGCAACTCTCACACCAATAGCTCCATTACCACCTGCTCCAACGATGCAAGGGGAACTTCCCACTCAACCGTAGCAACACAATGCTATGAGAGCTATAAACCTTCAACCCACTACTAGTTCTGACAACTGTACAAAGAGAAGACCCTCCTTCAGGACCAATAGTCCAACCAAGCTCTCACAACCACAAGCAATTGAGCCTCTAAACGCTTCTTCATCAAATAAGGCTTCAGAACTCCCTTCAAATCAAAAATAGAGCTCAACACACACATTTATGTTAACACATGTCGTCACTAACTGGATTAAGGAAGCCCACCTTCCCAGGAAATTCTCTGATCCTAGAAGTCCTTTAATTTATCTCCAAGTCACTGGAAATGAACCATGTAAAGCTCTTCTAGACTCAGGTTCCGGAGTCAACTTAATATCACAAGAGATGTATAAAGCCTGGAACTGGCCTCCACTAAAGAAGAGCAATATTCTCTTAGAGCTGGCTAACTAGTCCATCACTATTCCCTTGGGACTGGTAGAGAACATCATTACCACTATGTGTAAGTGGTCATACCTAGTTGATTTCCTAGTGATACAAGTAAACAATGACAGAGGGGACTTCCCAATAATAATGGGGAGGGAATGGCTAAGTAACATAAATGCATGCCTAGGAATCCACGATCTTTCCCTGGAAATATATAAGGAAAACATTTTTGGGAAGATCAAGAGGAAGAAAGTTCCATGCATCACATACAGTGATACAGGGTGTGATTGTGTACAAGAATGTTCAACCTTACCTGCATGCAACCGGTGTGCCCAAGAAATTAGCATACAAAAATGCCTATATGTAGAAACCACACAACAAGAAGACACCCAGTGGTTGATAGCTAATCGAGAGAGCAACTCACCAACATGCATGGAAATAACTAGGGGACCAACTTATGCCCACGTAGAAGGCATAGATGCACTGGAGCAAGAGTGTCACCAACTTCCAACCCTTAACCTGAAAACATCAATTGGGGGAAGTTGGAAACTCCTAAAAAATTCAAAAAAAATGCTCTAATAGGAGAATACTAGTCGATGTGCAATAGACCCAACCTTATCATGAATCTAGAATGGTCAATGCACATAGTACATCAGAGAGAGAACGACCTCACACATTATTTCGTCTCTCCCCCTTCCAACTTAGTCATGGGGTAGATGGCCACCTATGCTAATCAATCAAGGCCCTCAGTTCCTTTTTAAGTTTTTTTTTTTACATATTCTTGTTTTACAAATTTCTTTCACTTTTCTTGTTTTTGTTTTGCAACATTGTTCATAATTTTTCGTTTATTCATGTGTTTATTTATTTTGTCAAGTTTTTCACCTAATAAGTGCTCCTAAAGATGGTATGAACTATATTCCATTGATTGCTAATGTTTGGTGTTTACCTTTGAGTTATGATGTTGATACTAGGGTATAGTTCTTTTGATATAACAAGCAATGAGTCCACATCATCCATGCATCCATGAATTTCTATGGTCTCTCTTGGCTTGGAACTATACAGTCCCTTTCCTTAAATAATAAGAACTATCAATGAATTGATGATTGGGCATTTCTCAAACTAAGGAAGGACTTAAGGACTGAAAAGGGTGTGACTTCAAGGGAACTTGATGCATTTGTGCTGGCCATTATCTTGGGTGCTTGGATGTTTTCTTCTTGATTTTTCCTTACCTTTCCAATGCTGCTCCATTATCAGGAAGCTGAGCTAATAGAAATAATAAAGTCTTTGCATGGTGTGGTTCTCACACATAAAAAAAAGAGAGAGAAAAGAGAAAAGTAAGAATTCAAAGCACACCCCTTAGACTAAATAATCATCTAGGCTACAAGCACTAGTTATGGAACTAAAAAAACATGTTCCCTCTAACTAAGGCCCTTTCTCATTTCCTACTTTCTCCTTTCTTGTTTCATCAAAATGGTGCTGACTTTTTGGCGAAAGCATTCTCATTACTCCAAGTGGATGGATTGGCCAATTGTATTAATGTGAAGTCACTGAATGTGGATTGTTTAAGGCTAGATTTGGAATGAGATCTACTAAGTCACTTTAACCATTAATACACAAGGGGCTATACACCACCTTGTTCTTGAGACTCCATTCCATTCTCTTCCTTCCATCCTTCTTTCTCCATTTTTTTCACCTCATTGCCAGTTGTATCAATAGTCTATATTTTGGTTGATGCATTGTTTTCTTTTTGGTAAATTCTTGTGGTTAAGACTTTAACTCTTGTTTCCAAATGGCATTTCCAGAGCCTACAGACTCTTTGAATGTGGGATTGTTAGGGCATTAAGGGCATAAGCTTGCTTTGGGGAGGATCCACTGGCATTCCTATTTGGTCCATCCATTAATTTTTTTTCCTTAAAAATTTTCTACAATCAACTTTTATTTTTTTCATTTCCATCCTTGACATCCATTTATCAGTGTTGTTGTTGTTTCTTTTTCACCATCTTCCTTATTCCTTATTCTTTTTCTCCATTCTCTCGCTACCAGAGGTTCACTCTCAGTCATGGGGGTCCTAGTCCAATTTTTTCAATTTTCTCTTAACCCCTACACCTTTGGTAGTCACCAGTATTATACCTCCAAAATCCACATTACCCATATCACAACTCAACCAATGGACCTTACATTGAGGTAA